>APFE031417845.1:85398-98538 GCA_000404065.3 Pinus taeda | reverse complement strand
CTTCAGTTTGATTGATTCCTGCACTTGTTTTATTTGCATGCATCATCATTCACTGAGACCTCCACCCACCTTCACTTCTACTTTCAGATCTGTTCATTTTCATGTTGCCCTTGGGAGGATATTGGCTTCATTGGCCCGAATCTAACTCTTCTTTGCATGCACTGCACATTTATGGATCTCAAGGATCTGCCTTGGGTCCAGGAATTGCGTAGAGGTTTCCAAGGCCTGGCTCCAACTGTGCATTGCGTAGTTCTAGGAGCCGATCCTAATCCTTGGTCACTGGGATTGTGCAATGGGCAGTCCCAACTGGCCTGATCTTGACTAAACTACGCATTGCGCAATTCTAGTCAGCATCAACTCCCCATTAACAGTTGGGTCTGTGCAATGCGCATAACCAATTGGCAGTTCGTGACTTCTGAGAGCTAGTATTGCGCAATTCTTCTCAGAATTTGTCCAGTTTGTTTTTTGGTCTATTCTTGAAGTGATTTTGGTTTCACGCTAATATTTGCATGCCATGAGTGTCCTCTCTGTCTCCAGGTCCATTAGTTTTTGAGAAAATCTCCAACAATTACAGGTAACATGGATTCCAAGAGGGATGCATCAAAGGATATTGTTGAAAGTAGCACTGGGGATGTAGTTGAGTAGGTGTCAGTGAGTTTACCATTCTATGCAGACATTCAACTGTTCATTGAGAAGGGCATGAAGTTAACATGGCAGGAAATCAAGGATATCTTTGCAGGAGACTTCAAGGAATATCTAGAATATTGGCAAATGTGTGTCAATATCCACTAGAAAGTCTTACACAAGGTTGCATGAAGGCACCCCGCATTCCCATGTGCAGACATCATCCACTGGATTGTCTCACACATAGATCTCAAGACTATGACATTGAGCAGTGCCAGTGGAACATAACTTGCTACCTTCAGGATGCAAAATTATCATCAGATGTATCACTTACCTTAGCCAGTGAACCATATGGATGAACTTTTCTATGCCACCCACATCTATGCAAACACCATGGACATTATAAAGCACTTGGTGAAGGAGTCGTCAAAGTTTTTTTTTTTTTTTTTTTTTTTTTTTTTTTTTGGTGTAATTTACGCTACTTCTAATATTATACAAAAAAGGAGTACAAAAAGTTTACATCTGCCATGCTGAGATGGTTACAGCTGAACAGTAGTACAGACCATGACTGAAAACGAACCTGAGAGACTGAAGGACTATGAGACTGTCCACTGAAGACAAACCGGAACCCATGGAAAACTAGACACATGCCGAAAACTCCCAATCCCTGCCGAGGAGAGGGGAAACTTACAGACATTGAAGTACCGACAGACATAACTACATACATACTTCGACGTGAATCGACCCAAAAAGAACAGGACTGACTCATAACAACCATTGCGCACTATGACCACCGTGCCGACATCCTGAAACTGTAAGAGCGGTCTCCAAAACAACCAAGAAACAGGCTTGAGCATCCACGGAGGTGGATGGTTGCTCCTCCACCACTGGACAACCATACTGATCGGACGCACTCGAATCTGTATATGGGGCATCGTTCTTTGCTGGCTCGCTTGTTCCCGCCATTGTTCCCGCCACCGCACCCGAGGCTTCCGTAGGCTGCAGTCTTGGACACTGAATAGGCGAGGGTGGCCATGGCTCCGCAGGGACCTCTGGAGAGGCTGCGTGTTCACATTTTTCAATCCGAACTGATACATAGTAAATGGCATTGTCCAAGGCGCATGGAAACCAGAAGCGAGTGGAGGGGTGAGAACCAAGCAAACACGCAGCTGCCCGTCCCCGCCCTCTTCCTCTGCCGCGTCCCGGCCTAGCTCCATGGGAACTGATTTCTTCAGAGGGGGAGTCAAATGAGGCTGAGGATCGCGACGAGGAAGCTCTTCCTCTTGCGCCTCCCCTGGAACCACCCCATCGACTGATGAGGCGTTGCCGTTCACGCGGCATCCTGAAGCAAAACTGCACACAATGCTGCCCAGAAAACTAGTTTGCCCCTCGCCACAAAGCGCCGTGGACCAGTTGTCCTTGTCCAGGGGCGGATTAATGCGCAGAAGCTTACAAGGAAGAAAATAAACCATTGAAATAACGCAAGTGAGTGGGACAAGACTTACCACCCTGAACTGAAGCCGAGGATCTCCCAGAGCACCGAAGGGCGAATTGCACACAGAGACCAGAATAAACCGAAGCGGGCAGACGAGAAAGCCCGGGCACCCCAAGGTAAAGACACAAGGCCTTCTGTACAGAGGGCCGAGGTTTGAATCTTAGCAATCGCAACCACGACTCAATCGTCGGCTTGGTCGCCCAGGAGTAAATCATCCACGACCAGAGAAAACAAAGCACAGACCACAGAGACTTAACATCCCAAGAAACAACATTCCAGATGCTTAACATCCCAACGCACTCCAACTGCACACAGTGCACCTGCGGGCCTAGGTAAATGACTGATATAGAGCTGTAAACAACCAATCGCCCACGCGAATTAAAGGCCGCATTGATCATGGCCGGACGGAGGAAGCAGGCTTGAGGATTGCCTGGCCATCTGGCGGATTTGGGCGGCCACTTGCCCAGTAATGAGGCCGCCCCCGCATTAAATTGCCAATTAATCACCCGCAGCCGGGGAAGGAGCCGTCAAAGTTAAGATCCACGCCCAATCATGTTTACAAGACAAAGTCACTCAGAAAGGCCTACCAGTTCTTGATCATCTTCGCATGCAAATTGTACGGTCAAGAGAGCATGAAGACCTTTCTATAGAATTGGGTGGTTGTCTTTAACAAGTTGGTGAGTGATGGAAAACCACTTAATTGGTCAGATATGTTGGTTCATCAGTTTAAAGTCCATGTTACTAATGCAAAAAATATGCCCAAGGATGAGAAAATGAGATTCTACATGTTCGCATATTTACTTGATGCAATCTGTGCCCAACATCAGTTTCCTGGGATGGGTTGGATGTGGACACCACAAGAGCATGTCGCCAATATTTATTGCAAGTTTCTTTCTGAGTGTAGCTACCGAGAATTTATGGCGAGGCTAGTTGACCATTTCATCACCTCGGTGTATAAGTTGATCTTTGAGTATGATCCACCTTGCATGTCCCAAGAAGCGATGGAGGCATTAATTAACATTGGAGATTGGTATGCCTCACCCGGTGGCACCTTCATCAGGATGTTTGGCGGAGAAAAGCCTCCGCATGTTCTACCAAGGTTTTCCATGGACAAGTTGGTCATGCAAGAGATCGCATATCACATCTCCACAGGGTTATTAGTAGGGATGCATAGGAGGAAGAAGGCACCATGGCTTGCTCTTCCTTTACGGATTGGATTATATGAGATTAAGAGCTTGAAATATGTGGATGCCGAAGCCAAGGAGATAACAAAGTATGAGTTCGACACGAGGGATTACAATGTATGATCCCCATGAGATTTACAAGAACCGCTGTGTGAGAGTGTATTATCCATGGATCCATGAGGCATGTCATTGGGAAGAGGAGGACACTTGGAGGTATTGTTACAACCACTCCAAGCTCAATTAACCAATCATCATAGAAAAAGAATGGAAAGATGCTTTGCAAGTAGCAACATTGCATGAAGAAACAACAAAAGTAGCAATAAGTAGAAAACTGATGTAGGATAAGGTCAAGAGGAATATTTATGAGAACCCAAAGGTTGAGAAAAGTTACAAGTTCAGAGAAGATCCTCCCATTGAGAAAATAACTTTGGCAGTGGAGGCAAAGAGGAAACAATGCATAAAGAGAGTAGAACGAAGGAAGAGGAGAAGTAAAGGTTAAAGGAAGTAGAAAGGAAGTTATAAGGAAAATGAGCAGAAGTTGAAAGAGGAACATGAGATAAGAAGGAGAGAGAGGGAAGAGAAGCAAAAACAAGAACATTAGGAAGGAAAATGCGTGATCATAGAGCAAACTACACCCATATAGTTTGAGGAGTAAGAACAACTAGCAGATGAAGTAGAGGGTGAATAGATGCAGGATCAGGAGCTTTCTCAACAGATTGAGCACATGGTTGAAGCAACGAACATGGAGTTAGGATAGCAGCCACGAGACCAAGATACCAACCTCATGCCAAGAGCATCCAAGGTCACTCCGCAGTCTCCACCACCTCCAGTATCAGAACCAGTCTCGAGCGAGCAAGGAGAGGTTATTCTCCTTGATGATGATCTAGTGATGGATGTGTAGAATCTGTCATTTGATGAGCTACAACAGAGGATTATACAAGAGAAAAGATAGCATTTCCCAGATGATCACATGTCACCTGCATTTATGAAGGAAAGGGTGATAGTGCCAGATGTCAGAAAACATCCAGTCACCATGGCTGATGCCACTATGGCTTATATAGGAGCCACAAGCTCAAATGTCAAGTTCTTGTTAACAGAGTATGAACAGATGGCTAAGAACTTGCAAGTGTCTTGGCAGAAAGCAAAAAAATCCACAGGATTCACAATGGAAGAAATGAGGAAGGTGATACTTGCTGAAGTATTAGCTCTTGAAACCACCATGCGAAAACACTATGATGGATTTGTCACCGTGCATAAGGCGATTTTCCATCTATTTGGTTTTCAACGGTAGAGAAGTAAGGTTGTCCAATCTCTCAAAGACCTTCACACTTTTATCTCTCATGTGCAAAAATGGACAATGAGATACAAAGGAGCCGCGTTTCACTTGTCAAAGATGATGAAACCACAGGCCAAGCTAGACAAAGCAAAGATTTAGATGTAGATCCATAACTATGAGAAGCTCACCCCGTTCGTCAATAACATATAGGCTTCATATGCACTATTGTTAAAGAGTTTGGATGTGATGGCGAGGATGCATAAGATCCCGTCAATTGGTTCCCTCATCGTAGCTAGGGATAAGAACCAAGTTCGATTAGAGATTGATAGGTACATGGAGTAGCTCAGGTGAGAGGCCACCAACGATGACTTGGAGATAAGCACATAAAACATGTAGAAGTACATCGGTGGTCCTGCCATAGTCAAGACCATGATGTGCATGCTTTAGGATGAGTTGGACAAAGGTTCCCAGATCATATACCCACAAAATATGGAGGCAAGACTTCGCTTCCAAAAAGACACCATCAAGCAGTATGGGACACAATAGCATAATACCAATCTTGGTATCAGTATATCATCGAGATTCAACAGGTGGACGTTTCCAAGTTGATCTTTCCCCATAATTCTAGGTCATAGTGTTGCATCTTGTCTGGTTGTCTCTAACCTATTTTTTCTCACATGGGTACATGTGGAAATTGTATAATATTTGTGAATATATTGTAAGTGAAATTCAAAGTCTCATTAGTGGGATGTGAACAATCACTATGTAATGTAATGAGTTATTTGTAAAGAAGTTGAAGAGTCATGAGGATAGTCAAAAAGTCAAAGGGGAATGTCAAGGGTCACCCCACCCTTTGTTATAAATAGAACTTCATAACTCATAGAATAAGATTTTGGCTAGGCTTAGGCTTATAAAAGGCTTGGGAGTATTGTGACAAGCCTTGGGTTCTCCACAATGTACAACGAGCATACTTCTTTGGAGGAGCAGGTGTTCATGACTGTAACATTCCACTATTGGGGCTAGTGGTTGTCAATGGTTTATGTATAGATGGAACTTTCATCTATAATAATATAACTAATCCAGCATGTTTTCAAGCATATGTTGTTATTATAGTTGGACTATACTGGTTTCTTTAGAAATATATGTTATTTAGCTTACAAATTTGCTTATGAACTATTTTTTTTGCAATTGTATGAATTTGGTTGAAGGCGTGTTGTTGGATTAACCCGTAACTTTGTTTGTGGACTATTTCGCATTGCATCTTATGATGTCATTCCACTCGTGTGTTCCTTTCAGGCTGTGTACTATTATAGGCTTCTAAGGGACACACTTCCTTTTCCCCTCCATGTGTTAGAACCCCCATGCATATCACTTGACACACTGCAAGGTCGCACACTTGATTCCGACCAAAGTCATCATACTTATCTCTACGCGCTACGGCGGTCAAGGCAGTACATTACCACCTAGTGCTGGGAATCCTACTCCAAACAGTCTGAGGTCTAGTTGGGAATTCTTACCGATGAGATCCCCTTGAATGTTGGTGGGTCTAGTATCGTCAACATTTCTCGTGCTAGAAGGAAGGCCAGAGGACAAGTTGAGCCCTCAAAGTCCGTTTTGAATCTCTACACATCATTCATGACTTACATCACAATCTCAACTCCGACATGTTTTTCTCATCCTCATGATTTTGAATTGTCGGAGGATGTCATAGATGAATTGAAACAACTCAAATACAATGGTGAAGGAAGAAAATAATCCCTATTAATTCATGAAGTTTCCTTTTTGGGTTTCTTTGATAGGAATGAAGTCCCCTCAAACGACATTGTCTGTGGGTTGTTCGCTTGCACGTTTGAAAGGCACGTTAAGCAATGGTGTCTCACATTGCCCCAAACCTCTATACACTCATTCAATCACATTATCAAAGAGTTAGGATGTGATTTCTTCTTTTATGATTGAAAAGTACTTAATTGCAAAATTTTGAAATTATGCAAAGCACCTGACGAATTTGTAGCGCAATTTTATCAACACTTCTGTCATCTTTGTTTTGAATTTCCAGAAGATGAAGTTGATTGGAATTTTCTCACTAAAATATATAAGTATCTTCTTCACATATTTAACAATCCACACGAGTTAGAATCTTTCAAGCCCCTCCCAACATACCTCGGTGTTAGAGATTATAAATATGAGACATACAAGGTTCTTGTCGCAAGTGACCCTCCATCCTCTTCTCATCAAACAACTCTAGCTTTGCAGGACGAGGTGGGAGAAGTTGCGAATCCATCAGTTGAACTGTCACCTCCTCCAACCCCACTTTCTCTAGATATCTACTGAGATCTGGACTACAAGCTTGGTGGTTGTCATGTCGTCTCATCTCCTCGACCTTCGTCTTCTGGTTCTTTTGATCCTCCGAATTTTGGTGTCTTGTGTTCATCCATTCCAGATTCCACATGTGATGTTCATGAGGATCAAGTTATGGATAGAGTTGGTGTTGAACAACCAATCCGCGCTATCATTTTTGATCAGTCTGTGTGGGAATCTGAAGAATAACCCGTGGTGAAGGAGGAATTCCTTCTACCTGTACCTCGTCCGCTTTATTCTGACATATTTTGTGATTCTGCCATTTCTTATTTTGGTTGTGAAAATTTATCCCCAGATGATTCCACTTCCGACCATTCACAGAACATGCAGGATGTCGGTCTGTCATTTGATTGCAGAGAGGACAAATATTTCTTCCAGAATCTACGTAATCTCTCATCTTTCATTTCCATAAATTCAAAGGGTGAAATATTTTGTTTCTCATCAATCCCTCTGTATTATTCGTCATACCATGAGGATGTCGATGTCTATCTTGAAGTTTCTGATCATGGCTATCATGATCCTTTCACTCATTTGATCATGATTCTAATTCACCTACTATTGATCTTTCTAAGCCATCGGTATTTGATGATCCATCTTCTGATGAAGTAGAAACCCCTCAAGCTATCGAGGCACTTCAGCTCGAGCTGATGGTTATGTTAGGTTATCATAGCCTTGAGGTCAGTTCCACTTCCGATCAGAAATTGTTGAATCACCCTAGGCCCCTCATCACTCTCTTGTTTACATTGAAAATCAATATGGTTTACAATTTTCGCATCCTCCACCCGAATCACATGAACCTATTGCTCATGCAATGGAGGAGTCATAAGTAGCAAGCACTGTGGCAAAATGAAAGTTTTCTTCTTTTTTCATGTTTACTTGCTTGTCACGTTTGAAAGAGTTTAAATCCTTGTAGTCCACGCACAATGTGACACAATGCCATGATATGTCTACATGGTGCCTTTCATGTGCTTTTAATATTTTATTTTCTATAGACCCATTCATACTTTGAATGTTCTAGTTTTCATTGTTTTATCTTTCTTGTTTATTGATTGGCTTGAATATCTTTCTTGTGAGTCATTCAATCACTCAGATGGGTTAACCAATGCATTGATGGCTGCATTGGAAATATCACTTCACGTGACTAAGCCCATGTTATGCTTAGCTTAGGAGTAGGAGTAGTGTTTGCTTTCCTGTTTTCTTCTACTTACTTGTTTTGATTCATTTTATTTCTTTCATTTTCTTGTTTGTTTGTTTATGCACCCATAGGATTAGTTTCCCCATGAAACTGTGTTTGGCTTCTTGTGACAAGTAGGCTGAAATACAAGAGGACTTGTACAACTATCAACATTTGGTTATCTTTATATTCCCTCTACTTATGAATATCTCGTGTTTCTTCTAGTTTATGATACCCTAATGGAAAATACATTCCTTTCAGAGTGACTTCTTGGTGAGATCACAACGCTTGCACTTTTAACTAGTATCGCCTACTCTAATCGGTTTTCTATATTTGGTTAACCCTTTTCAACTTAGTCAAGTAGAGTAAGGTGAGGGGGAAAACCTTAACAAGTATGTCAGAGGTATATATAAACATCCTTCTTAGAAAGGACAACCTCTTCTGCTCTCAATAAGTCGAGATCCCTCTTTCGTCTCATGAAATAAATAAATGCCTATGCACAGTTCTTTGATTTTTTTTTTTGAAATGAAAAATAATAAAGGCGAAAGAAGAGAAAGGCTTCTTGCGTAGAGAGGTGAAGAAAGTAACTCCACCGGGGTATTGTCCAGGCTCTCTGGAAACGGAGCAATGCTTGTGTTTCTAAAGTGACTCCGCAGGGGTACTGTCTAGGTTTGCTGGAAATGGAGCAACACCAAAGATGAAACTAAAACTTTGAAAATCTATATTGCTTGTGCATCAATATGCCCTTCATCCCCAATAGAAACAACTTAGTTGACTTGGATTGGTATGTGTGCTGCTGATAAAGAGAATGGTAGGGTCTATATCTTTAACTCAAGGTAATGAAGAAACCATGAGGATCAAATAATCGAGCAATACTTTCGGAAGAGTTAGATTTGTTTTACATGAGACAAGGTCCACACAGAGAGTTGGAGTTCTACCAGTGTGTTGCCAATGTTGTAGCAGCTACAACCCACCTCCAAAGTTTTCCCTATACCTTGTTTTGGAGCCTCCCTCCACAAATCACAACAGCTCATCTTACACTGACCTAGGTACATGGGCTTTAATTGAGCTTTATCTTCTACCCACGGCTTGTGTTTTCCAACTTTATTTTCTATCTAACCCGCAAGATGATCCCTTCACTTGGTTTCAACCCGTTCCCAGGCCTGCCTTAGTGAACTACGCAATCCTTGAGGGCAACCAACCTTCAGTCTAGGAATTATGTAGTCCAAGCCCGCAGTGAGCCTTCAGATCCAAAACTACGCAAATCCAGCTGACAACTTGCCTTTAGTTGGGAAACTACATTGATCATGAGAGGAAACTTGAGCCACTTAGCCCAGGAATTGTGAAAAAGCTTTCCCTTAGCAGTTGCCCAATGCATTAGCTAGTGAGTTTTCTAGTTTCCCCGTGAATTGTGAAATCTCCCCGTGCATGCATGGCCGCTTATTCCTGAAATAGAAAAAAATATAAAAAGTGAAAAAACGTCCCTAGAAAATAGGGATCTCATTTTTAATAGTCATAGTTACAATTGAGTTATTTTTGGAAATTGTCACCATGTGTCATTTTTTCCTAGATTTTTTGGTCTTCACATCATAAACCATAAATCAACCAAATCTATTTAATGGACATCGCCATATCTCATTTGCAATTTGAGCTTGGAGCTCTGGAATTTATGAGGAGATCTAGGAACCTTCGACAGAGTTGTCACAACTTTTCCAGGTAATTCTTGCTTTTCTAGTCTTTTGTTGTTTTTTCTGTAGCTTTTGTTTTCTTGGCTTGTGAGAGTGTTGTTTTACCTGTTTTAGTGAATGGACATTTTAATTTTGATTTGTTTTATCTTGTAGAAGTGTTGTTTTAAGTTTTTCATTTCCTTTCGCAAGTGTTGCATACATAACCCAATTTTTGCATTAACGGTCGTCATTGCGGTGACTCTCTCCACATGGTTCATTGTCCTTCAGTTTGATTGATTCTTGCACTTGTTCTGTTTTCATGCATCATCATTCACTCAGATCTACACCCACCTTCACTTCTACTTTCAGATCTGCTCATTTTCACGTTGCCCTTGGGCAGATCTGGGTTTCCTTGGCCCGAATCTAGCTCTTCTCGGCATGCATTGCACGTTTCTGGATCTCAAGGCTCTGATTTGCCTCCAGGAATTGTGCAGAGGCTACCCTGGCCTAGCTCCAATTGCACACTGCACAGTTCCAGGAGCCAGTCCTGAGCCTTGTCACTAGGATTAAACAATGTGCAATATTAGTTGGCCTAAGCCTGATTGAACTGCGCATTGTGCAGTTCCAGTCAACAACACCTCCCTGCAAAACCAGCTAGCAGTCAGTCACCTTTGAGACCCAGTGTTGTGTAATTCTTTCTAGCAATTGCCGAGTTTGTTGTTTGATCTGTTCTTGAAGTGATTTTGTTTTCACGCTAATATTTGCATGCCATGAGTGTCCTCTCTATCTCTAGGTCCAGAAGTTGTTGAGAAACTCTCCAAAAGTTACATGTAACACAGATTCCACGAGAGCTTTATCAAAGGATACTGTTGAAAGTAGCACTAGGGATGCAATTGAGCAAGTGTTAATGAGTTTACCAGTCTATTCAGACACTCATTTGTTCATTGAGAAGGGAATGAAGTTAACATGGAAGGAAATCAAGGATATCTTTGCAGGAGACTTCAAGGAAGATCTAGAAGATCGACAGGTGTATGTCAATATCCATCGGTTAGGCTTACACAAGGTTGCATGCAGGTACCCCGCATTCCCATGTGTGGACATCATCCACTAGATTGTCTCACACTAAGATCCCGAGACTATGACATTGAGCAATGCCAGTGGAACACAATTTGCTACCTTTAGGACTGAGAATTATCATCAGATGTATCACTTACCTTAGCCAGTGAACCACATGGACGAAATTTTCTATGCCACCCACAACTATGTAACCAGTAGAGATATTATAAAGCGTTGGGTGAAGGGGTCATCAAAGTTCAGATCCATGCCCAATTATGTTTACCGGATGAAGTCACTTAGAAAGGCCTACCAATTCTTGATCATCTTCGCATGCACATTGTGTGGTCAAGAGAGCACAAAGACCTTTCCGCAAAATTGGGTGGTTGTGTTGGACCAGTTGGTGAGTGATGGAAAACCATTTAACTGGTTGGATCTATTGGCTCATTAGTTGAAAGTCCATGTGACTAATAGCCGAAATCCGCCAAAGGATGAGCAAGCAAGATTCTACATGTCTGCATATTTACTTGATGCAATTTTTGCCCAACATCAATTCCTAGCATGGGTTGGATGTGGACACCACAGGAGCATACTGTCAATATTTATTGCAAGTTTCATTCTGAGTGTAGCTACCGAGGAGTTATGGTGAGGCTAGCTGATTATTTCATCACCTCAGTGTACAAGTTGATCTTTGAGTAGGATCCACCTTGCATGTCCCAAGAAGTGATGGAGGCATTACTCGTGAGGGGAATTTTGAGGTCTAAAATGGGCCTCCTAAGGAAATTATAAAATAATAGTGGAAATAATAAAATAAGATCAGATTACATCATCAAATTTAGAGGGAAAAAAGAAAAACTATTTTTTCAACTCGTATTTTCAACTCATCTCCCTATTGGTTTACTCAAATTTTGAGAGGAAACACTCGTTGGATACAGAATTTGATTCCTCATCCAAGGAGTACCCATGTGATCTGGATTTAAACAGGAACGCAACAAATTACAGGGATAACCATATACACAAAGATGCAGCGGAAATAATACTTCATTTCATTAATGGAAAATACTGAAACATGCTTACAATCAGAAATGGAAATAAACTAGCTAGGGCGTTGGTAGCTTATCTCTGAGAAGAGAAGTGATGGCTACATGCCTCTGAACTGTGTTACAATGAGGCTCGAAGGCCTATTTATTGTTGAGAAATAATGAAAAACCCTTAACATTCCAAAACCTAACGCTAGGATATGAAACGCCAAATTGTGGGCCCCGTTTGGGGGTAAGTTGGTACATCAACTTCCCGGGGTCGTAACTTTAGCATATGATCTCCGTTTGACGGACAATAGCTCTTAGAAAGATCTATTCAGCCACATCATTGTTGGAACGGGCAACATCGGTCCATTGCATGGACCAATGTTGCCCCCGGATTCCCCAAAAAACGTCGTTTAGGGCCTCAAAACGGCTCCGGAAGTTCAGGACCCGAAAAACTGCTAAAAATAGTAAGTTGTGCTACAATTAAGGAAACTGAAAATGCTGAAAAAGACAATGGTGGGGGTCCAGGTGGACTTGGCAGGTGGCCACCAATATCCACCTGGATCATTCCTCCCCCCTTAGGAAGCAATGGTCCCCATTGCGTTGAGCTCCTCCATGAGATGAGGAAACTTCTGCTGAACCTGTTCCCTGGTGAACCACTTGCCCTGCTGAAGGAGTTGGCCTGCTTTGACAACTCGATACAGTTGGATATTCTGTTGGCGAGTGTTCTTGATCTGTGTGTCCATGATCAGATCAGTTGCAGTTTGTTCCATGCAATCTGGATTTAATTCTGTGGGTTGGAACTGTTCTGCAATGTCGGATGTGTCTAGCAATGGTGGAAAGTATGGCCGAAGGCGGTCCACATTGAACACTGGGTGCAGGCCCAGGAATGGGGGAATGCTGAGCTCAAATGCATTGTCTCCCATAGCCTTAGTAATGGTGTAAGGACCATATCGGAGTGGTCTCAATTTCCGATAGGCTCCAGTAAGGCGCTCCTTTTGCAAATGCAACCAGACTTTGTCGCCCACCTGAAACTTGTGTGGCACCCGATGTTGATCATGTCGCTGCTTGTACTTGGCATTTGATTTCTCAAGAATGTCATGGACCTGCTGGCGAATATGTTGGATGCGCTCAATGAAGCTGGTGGCCTTATCTGTTTCGGACTGGACATGAGCTGAGTTCATGTGAGTAGCTGCAAGTGGCATGGCCACATCAATGGGGCATAGTGGCTGGAATCCCAAACCCACCTGAAAAGGGCTATGGCCAGGGGAGCTGTGAAGAGCT
>APFE031417845.1:2044-85378 GCA_000404065.3 Pinus taeda | reverse complement strand
GAATGGCCGCAAGATGTCATCCATTAGCCTCATAAAGGTTGCAGGAGCATTCGTCAATCTGAAAGGCATGACCAACCATTCGAAGAGGCCCTCCTTGGATTTGAAGGCAGTCTTCCACACACCGGAGGATTCGATTGGTACCTGGTGATATCCCAACTTCAGGTCGATCTTGCTGAAATATTTCGCCCCCTTTAGTTGGTCTAGGAGGTCATCAATTCGCGGGATCGAGTACCTATTACGGACAATGATCTTGTTCAACGCCCGATAGTCAATACAGAGTCTCCACGTCCCATCCTTCTTTGGTACCAACACGATCGGGCTCCCACAGGAGGATGAACTCTGACGGATGTGACCTTTCTGCAGGAGCTCCTGAATCTGCCTCTTGATTTCATCGTTCTCCAGAACGGAGCACCGATAAATTGGTCCATTGGGTAGCGGTGCACCTGGGTCCAAATCGATGGAGTGCATGACTTGACAGTGTAGAGGAACCCCTGCCGGGGAGGTGAAGATGTCCTCGTACTCCTCCACAATCTTGTCCATCTGTAGTTGTCGTGCAGAGGGGCCTTGTTTGGAGGCCGCAACCACTGTCTTCTTCTTTCCTTGAGGGCGTATCATCAGGACAACAAATTTCCTGGTTTTAGAAATGATCTTACTGCATTGTTTTGCAGTAATCAGAGAGAGGGCGGCAGGTGGTGCCACCTCTGGTATCCTGAACAACTTATTTCCCAATGTAATAATAACAGCACGGGGGCTTGATTCATACACAGCATGTCGCTTCCACAAGTATGGTTGTCCTAGTAATACATCACAAACTTCAAGGGGAGAAATGTCACACAATACCTCATCCGTGAAGGGCTTGATGTTGTATGGAAGGCGACACTGCTGGCTCACGCGAAGATCTTGTCCTTGGTGAAGCCACCCAATGGTGTATGGTTGTGGATGTGTTGTGGTCGGTAAGCTGAACCGCTTCACGACCTATGCCGAAATGAGGTTCTTTGACTCCCGCTATCAACAATGAACTGTATCGGGGAGCCCTTTACCCACATCTGGGAGTGGAAGAGACGCTCCTCCTCCTCTGGATCTTCGGGTTCATTTTTCTGGATCTTTGTGGTGGCAACAGTGGCCCTGGGGTCCGCATCAATGATCTGCTTCCCTTTTTCATACCCCTTATCAGGTTCTGACTCAGAGTCGGAACATGCATCTGATTCGGAAACCTTCAGCTCAGCCACCAGTGACTGCTTGGCCCGACACTCACTTGTGTTGTGAGTGGAGCTCTTATGGAACTCGCACCATTTTCCAGTGTCCTTTCTCGGCTTCGCGGCGCTGTTCTTTGCTTGTAGCTTCGGCTGGTTGTCTTGGGCTGTCCCGCCTTGGCTTTGTCCTTTGTTTTGTGGTTTAGGGGCACCTTTCCCCTGCTTTGGATTCGCAGACCCAAAATCTCGCTTCTTTTGTTTCAACTTCTGTTCGACCTTGATAGCATACCGGTATGCTGCGCCGAGCGAGGGGATATTTAGGAATTGTATTTCTTCCTGGATGTACTTGTGCAGGCAGCCACGGTATTTGAGTATCAAATGTTTCTCTGAATCCTTGATACCCAACTTTGTGCGAAGGGTATGGAAAAGATTGGTGAACTCCGGCACGTCTTGGTCCCTTCCCTGCCGCAGCGTGGTCCACTTTATGTATTCATCCTCATAGCTCCCGACAGGGTAGTACTGCTCCTTGATGGCATTCCGGAACGAGTCCCAGGTGGGTGCGGCTAAAAATAGTGAGCAAGTACTTTCATCCTTCTGCTCGCAGTAGGTTTCCCACCAGTCCTTGACGTGGGGGGCTGCTTTGAGAAGAGCAAAAACAATCTTTTCCCGACTCGAAAATTCATGAACAGAAAAATAACCCTCTAGCAGATTTAACCATTTATCTACGGCATCGGGGTCTATCTGACCCTCGAATATGGGGATTTCAAAATTAACTTGTACCTTAAAGGGTGTGGCGTTTCCAGAGAAGCTGCTGGAAGCCGATGCGCCGCTTCTGGGTAGCCGCTAAAGGATCTGCACAAAGTTGTCCATCATCGCGTTCCTTTGTCGCTCGAGCGCTTCTTCTAGCAAGATTTTGATGGGATCTCCTGCCCCCTCGTCTTTCTTCTTGTCCGCCATGGGAGGCCGTCGGGATTTGCGAGGCTGGTCTTGCAAAGGTTCAACCAGTTCAAGCCCTAACTCCTTATATCCCGACCTTGTTGGGGACATGCAAAGAAAAACAGAGAAAAAGCAGACCGCTCTGATACCACTGATCCAGATTTAAACAGGAACGCAACCAAATACAGAGATAACCATATACACAAATATGCAGCGGAAATAATACTTCATTTCATTAATGAAAAATACTGAAACATGCTTACAATCAGAAATGGAAACAAACTAGCTAGGGCGATGGTAGCTTATCTCTGAGAAGAGATGTGATGGCTACATGCCTCTGAACTGTGTTACAATGAGGCTCGAAGGCCTATTTATTGTTGAGAAACAATGAAAAACCCTTAACATTCCAAAACCTAACCCTAGGAGATGAAAACGCCAAAATTGTGGGCCCCGTTTTGGGGGTAAGTTGGTACATCAACTTCCCGGGGTCGTAACTTTAGCATATGATCTCCGTTTGACGCGTACAATAGCTCATTAGAAAAATCTATTCGAGCACTATCATTGTTGGAACGGGCAACATCGGTCCATTTCATGCACCCATGTTGCCCCCTGATTCCCCAAAGAACGTCGTTTAGGGCCTCAAAACGGCTCCGGAAGTTCAGGACCCGAAAAACTGCTAAAAATAGTAAGTTGTGCTACAATTAAGGAAACTGAAAATGATGTGAAAAGCAATGGTGGGGGTCCAGGTGGACTTGGCAGGTGGCCACCAATATCCACCTGGATCACCATGTTGCATAATTTTGATTGACCCTGCTACATAAAAATGAGAAATACATGTGATTGCAATCAAGTTTTTTCATGTATTTCTCATTTTTCATGTAGCAGGGTCCATTGAAAGTATCCAACATGGGTACTACTTGGATGAGGGATTAAATTATCCAACATGGTTACTCCTTGGATTAGGGATTAAAAGTAGTTTTCTTATTTTATTATTTTTTAATCTTTTTACCTTTTTACTCCAAAAATGGTGAATCATCCCCCATGTTGAAATCGTCATCTTGAATCCTATTGGTTCTTATAAAGTTTATTTTGGTTGTACATTTTTCTTAGGAGGCCCATTTTCGACCTCAAAATTCCCCTAATTAACATTGCAGATTGGTATGCCTCACCTAGTGGCACCTTCATCAGGATGTGTGGTGGAGAAAATGCTTTGCATGTTCTACCAAGGGTTTCAACGGACAAGTTGGTCAGGCAAGAGGTCACATATCACATCTCCACAGGGTTATCAGCAGGGCTACATAGGAGGAAGAATGCACCATGGTTTTCTCTTCCTTTGGGGAGTGGATTGTATGAGATTAAGAGCTTGAAATATGCATATGTCGAAGCTAAGAAGATAGCAAGGTACGAGTTTGGCACGAGGGATTACAATCTATATGATCCCTATGATATTTGCAAGAACCATTGTGCGAGATTGTATTATCCATGGATCCATGGGGAATGTCATTGGACAGAGGAGGACCCTTTGAGGTATTGTTACAACCACTCCAAGCTTAATGAATTGGTCAGCATAGCCACAAAATGGAAAGATGTTCTCTAGGTAGCGGCACCGCAGGAAGTAACAACAAGAATGACAATAAGAAGAAAATTAGTGAAGGATAAAGGTAAAATGAATATTGTTGAGAACCCAGAGGCTGAGAAAAGCTACAAGTTCAGAGAAGATCCTTTCATTGAGAAAGCAACTTTGGTAGCCGAGGAAAAGAGGCAAAAATACATAAAGAGAGCGAAATGGAGGAAGAGAGAGAATCTAAGGTTTGAGGAAGCATAAAGGAAGTTGTAGGATAGAGAGAAGAACTTGAAAGTGAAACATGAGATAAGAAGGAGAGAGAGGAAAGAAAAGAAGAAACAGGAACAAGAGGAAGGGCAAGACGTGATCATAGAGAAAATTGCGCCCATACAGGTTGAGGAGTCAGAACAACGAGCAGATGAAGAAGAAGGTGAGCAGATGTAGGATCAAAACCTTTCTTGGTAGATTGAGAAAATGGTTCAAGCAATGAACATGGAGTTGGGATAGGAGCCACCGGACAAAGATACCAACCTCATGCCGAGAGCATTTGAGGTCACCCTACAGTCTCCACCACCTCTAGTATCGGAACCAATCCCAAGTGAGCAAGGAGAGGTTGTTCTCCTTGATGATGATCTGGTGATGGAAGTGTACACTATGTCATTTGATGAGTTGCAGTAGATGATTGCATATGCGAGGAGAAAGAATTTCTCAGATGATCAGGCATCACCTACATTTATGAAGGAAAGGGTGATAGTGCCAGATGTCAGAAAACATCCAATCATCATGGTCAATGCCACTATCGCTTATGTAGGAGCCACAAGCTCAAATGTCAAGTTCTTGTTAGCAGAGAATGAATAGATGGCTAATAACTTGCAAGCATCCAGGTAGAAAGTAGAACAATATGCAGGATATGCAATGTTATAAATGAGGAAGGTGATACTTGCTAAAGTATTATCTCTTGAAGCACCCATGCAGAAACTCTATGATGGATTTGTCACCGTGCATAAGGCAGTTGTACATCTATTTGGTTTTCAGTGGCAGAGTAGAAATATTGTCCAAACTCTTAGAGACATACACACTACTATCGCCCATGTGTAGGAATGGACAATGATATACAAAGGATCCCTGCTTCACTTTCCCAATATGATGAAACCGCAGACCGAGCTAGACAAATAAAAGGTCTAG
Organism: Pinus taeda; assembly: GCA_000404065.3. Taxonomy (NCBI): domain Eukaryota; kingdom Viridiplantae; phylum Streptophyta; class Pinopsida; order Pinales; family Pinaceae; genus Pinus; species Pinus taeda. The sequence goes on along the minus strand of APFE031417845.1, from coordinate 80,500 downwards.
ATGTAAATCCAGAACTATGAGCAGCTCACCCTGTTCATGAGTAACATACATGCTTCATATGAACAATTGTTTAACAGTTTGGATGTGATGGCAAGGATGCACCAGATCTCTTCAATTGATTCCCTCACCGTAGCCAAGGAGAAGAACCAAGTCCGACTAGAGATCGACAGGTACATGGAGCAGCTCAGGTGAGAGGCCACCAATGATGACTTGGAGATGAGCAGAGAAAACATGCAGAAGTATATCAGTGGTCCTGTCGTAGTGAAGATCATGCTACACATGCTTCAAGATGAGTTGGACAAAGGTTCCCAAATCATATACCCACAAGCTATGGAGGGAAGAGTTCTCTTCCAGAAAGACACCATCAAGCAGTGTGGGGGCACAATAACACAGTACTAGGTTTGGTATTAGTACATCAATGAGATTCATTAGGTGGATGTTGCTGAGTTGGTCTTCCCCCAGAATTCTAAGTCATAGTGTTGTGCCTTGTCTGGCTGTCTCTAGCCTATTTTGTCTCACACGGGTACATGTGGAAATTGTATATTATTTGTGAATATATGGTAAGTGAAATTCCAAGTGTCACCAGTGGAATGTGAACAATCACTATGTAATGTAATGAGTTATTTGTAAAGAAGTTGAAAAGTCATAAGGGTAGTCAAAGAGTCAAAGGGGAATGTCAAGGGTCAGCCCACCCTTTGTTATAGATAAAACCTCATAACTCATAGAACAAGACTTTGAGAGCCAAGATTTTGGCTAGGCTTAGGCTTAGATAAGGCTTGGGTGTATTCTGATGAGCCTTGGCTTCTCGACAACGTAGAGCGAGTATACTTCTTTGGAGGAGCAGGTGTTCATGATTGTAATGTTCCACTATTGGGCCTAGTGGCTGTGAATGGTGTATGTATGGATGGAACTTTCACTTATAATAATATAACTGAGCCAACATGTTTTCATGCATATGTTGTTATTATAGTTGGACTATTTTGGTTGATTTAGAAATATATGTTATTTAACTTATGCATATTCTTATGAACTATTTTGTTTACAATTGTATGAATTTCGTTGAAGGGTTGTTGTTGGATTAACCTGTCACTTTGTTTTGTGGACTATTCCGCATTGCAGATTATGATGTCATTCCACTCGTGTGTTCCTTTTAGGTTGCGTACTATTACAGGTTTCCAAGGGACACACTTCCTTTTCCACTCTGTGTGTTAGGACCCCCATCCATCTCACTTGACTATCTACAAGGTCACACACTTGCTTTTGAACAAAGTCATCATACTTATCTTTGCGTGCTACCATGGTCAAGGCACTACATGACCACTCCGTGCTGGGACTCCTACCCCAAACGGTCTGAGGTCTAGTTGGGACTTCTTACCAGGGAGATCCCCTTGATTGTTGGCGGGTCCAACACCGTCAACGTATTCTCACAATATTCTACAAAAATAAAAATATTAGGCACATAATATGCAATTATCTCTAAACCTTCCTAAGAACATATTAAAGCTAAAAAAACATTATTAAGTGTAGAAGGAGAGATTTAATATAGCTGCTATGTGCCTAAGAAAGGTTAGTTGGGGCTTAATTTGTGTCTAATTTGGATGCCCATCAACCAGGGACACCTCCCAGTAATGTTGGGAGGTCTTGAAGAGGTCTAGAGTGACAAGTAACACTTGGGCCTCCTATGGTGCCGTAGTAGGTGTGTGAAAATATTTGGTGAGGGGGATTTTCCAGCAAACCAAATGAATAACATACATAAGATAAAGTGAAAAATAAATGGTTAAATTCCCCTTTATCTATATAATGTGTGAAACAATCAACAAAAATGTTTTGTGAGGTTTTTGCGTATGATAAAAATTCTAAAAAGACCTAACATCCTTCCACTCAAATAGTAACTGGGCCTTGAGAAGATTTTACAGTAGGGTATTGGGGCCACATCCCAAAAGTATTGGTGATGATTCCAACAAAAAAAACCAAGCAAAGTGTGGAGAGGGTTATAGTGGGGGTACTAGGGTCACCTCCCAAAAGAACCAACGACGCTTTTGGTAGCCTGACCAAAATCACCTCAGGTGTAATGCTCCCACACCCGCTACCTATAAGGAAAGATGCCCTAATATTTAGCCACTAAGTCACCTACATCTAGTGGAAATGAGTGAATCTCAGCTTCTTGTTGTCAGCTTTGGTTACTAAACCCATACCAAGTGTCGGGGGACAACATGGAGGTTTGTGATAATCCGCCACCTAGGCCTTACCCCCTTCACGAGTTTCTCCTCATTACCGAATTTGTCACTAGATGATGTAGGATTTTAAGTTCCCTAGAAAACAAATTCTATGTTTCAATAATAAAAAAAACCACAACAACTTATGTCTTTCCTACCCCTAATGAACCCCATTATTGCAACAAGAATGTTGCAACTCCCAAGGCTACCAGTTTAAATTATCAACTCGGGGTTCGTACACACTTAAGAGGTGTTAGCGCTATATGTGCAACATACAATGTGTCATTATCTCATTGATATGATGTAATGGAGTGAATTTCATGAAATCAAAGCCTAAACTAATTGCATAAGTGGAAATGATGCTTTGAAAAGAAAATAATCCTATGCAAGAACAACAATTTGTAATTGAAATCCTAAGAGCATGAATTAAAAAAAATAGGCCTAATCTACTTTGTAAAAAGGAAAGTCCTAAGTGTTTTTTATTCTTCCCCAATCATGGATTTAGAGCCTAGGGGTCATTATTCAAGCCTAAGAGACAAAACCAAGGTTTTGGAGCAAATTTAGTCAAGTTTACATGTGCTACAGGAGGTCCTGTTTTGCTACAGGAGGAGATAACTTGTTGAATACCCAAGTAAATCAAATGAATTGGGATGGGAATTTTTTTGTTATTAATTAATATTTATTAGTACTCCATTGCAAGTGGAATCACTCCAAAATACCCCTGTTAACACGTGCTAAACAATAGCAGAAAATTACTACTCTAAAAATTGGAAATTTAAGAGCTAGTGAGTTAGTTAACCTACCAAATGACTAACTTAATCATGTGCAAATGCTATGGGGTAAAATTTGTTATTAAATTTAATGTTTTTATTACCCAATGTAAGTGGAATCAACTCCATGAAGCTCATTAACACATTCTAAAAAATTGCAGAAAATTAGTACTATTTTGCTAAAAGGGAATTCTATAAATTCTAGATTCATGAACTAGTAACCCAATCCAAGTAGCTCAACGATGAAGATGAATTTTCAAAGTTGTTCTAAGGATGCATCATGCTTGTGACTTTGTAAAACCTGAAAAAAAAACTCACTTAAATCATTTAACCAATGTAACCAACTACAAAAGAAGCATGAATAGTAAATGCAAAAATAAGAGATGCAAGTGAAAAAGACATTCATAGGACATAAAGAAATTATACAAGAGGGCTCTGAAGCTCCTGAGATGTACAAGCCCAAGGAAAATCAGATTATTATGGAGGAAACCAAGCTTTAGAAGCTAAAAATGGCATCAAACTTAAATATTTGAATTAATCCAAGTACATCCCTGTTAGAAATGAAAATGGAGCTGCTAAATAACAAGTTTTCTCCACAAGAAGACAAAGAAATACACGCCCCTAGAGGAAAATTCGAATTTGCACTTATACAAATTAATGGTTAAGCATTTTCCTTGAAAGGAAGAAGCTTTCCCCTCTAAAATCTCTCAAATAGTGGATCTGGTTCCCAACACTAGGAATTTGCACTAAATGACATGGAACACATTCCTAGATTTTCTCAATCATTGGAGCTCCATAATTTGTCAATAATTTCATGATATTTTGTTCATTTATTATCCAATATTGGTCCTCCTATAGTAGGGATCAAGTCCCAAGATTATATCCTCCTCCAGATCTTCATAATCTACCCAATATTCTCACACTATTATACAAAAATAATTAATATTAGGCACATAATATGCAATTATCTCTAAACCTTCTTAAGAACATATTAAAGATAAAAAACATTATTAAGTGTAGAAGGAGAGTTTTAATATAGCCTTCATGTGCCTAAGATAGGTTAGTTGAGCCTTATTTTGTGTCTATTTGGAGGCCCATCACACCCCCCTACTGAAATTGTTTCTCATCCTCTTAGCAACCTATTCATCCTCCTTGCCTTGTGGTTCTTCATGTATGTTGACCTATTTCATTCTTTGTTTGTTGTTCCCTGTGTTTCTCCTCTTGGTTCTCTTCTTACTACTCTTTTATTTGCATTTCTTCCCCTATCTCAGTTTCCCATGGAACTTCTAATGTAGGTTTAAGTTGATTCTTTTTCTCTGGTGTTTCTTCAATTCTATTGGTTTCTATTTGTGAGTGAAACACCTTTATTTTGGTTTGTCTTCTTGGTATTCCTCTGGCACTTATCCTTGTGAAAAGAAGGATTTCTTTGCATTCATTACCTCATTACTAATGTCATTCTCATTGACGTCGAAGCCTCTTACTGTTGATACAATTTTGTGGCCATGACACATCATATTATCCATAAAATTCTTATGAACACCCTTAACTAGCAATCTAAATTCCTTTTGCTCATTAAAATTGGGAATTGAAACCACTTAACAAAGAGATCTTTCTTCTTACAGAGGGAAAAATGATGGTAAATAAACCAAAGAAAATAAAGGAATGATGTGATGACCAAAATGGTGAATTGGATACGTTTCACCCTTCGAGAATTTACCATGTCTGTAGAAAATCCTTTGTAGCTCTGTTGTGTTTCTCTGTACCTAGTAGCAATTAATTAATCATTATCCAACACCCTACTAGAAAAAAAATTCTCTTGTAGCCCTCTGTTAACTCCTTGTAGTAATATGTCTATCTCTTGTAGCAGCATTGTTCCTTCTTGTAACAAATTTTTTCTTCCTATAGTAGTTATGTTCCTCCCGTAGTAGCTTTGTTTTCTCCTGTAGCAACCAACTCGAATCTTGTAGCAGTTATTCCTTGCATTCCAAGAGGTGGTGGGTCCACCTTTTTATTCTTTTATTTTTATTTTTCTATTGATTTTTTCATTATTTTATTTTTCTCTTTCTTTTTCATTACATGCAAAATAAATTCAAAGTGATTTGAGTTAACTGCGTTAGCCCTTACTTACTCCTTCACACTCCTTGTCCTCCATCACTACTAAATGATTACAACCCACTTTCTCAATTCCTCTTCACTTTTTTCCTGTTCCTCTCCCACACATGTGGGTGTGTTGGTAGAAAGGTGAAGTTATCTTCTATATAAGGCCAAGGTTTTGTGCAAACAATCCCTTCTGCAGACAAAAGCAATCTCTCTAGCCCTATAAGAGGATCTAGAAACAAACTAGACAACTTGTGCAAACTTTCCTAGTTTATATCATAAAATACAAAGTAAGATAGATGACCTACCTCACTCTAATGCTAAATGCCTGTTGAATTTGTCCTTGATCTTCTCGTTTCTAAGATCAATCCTCTTTACACCATTGTGGATAAATACTTGCAAGGAAGATCAAACAATGACGATACACGCATACATAACATAATTCATTCTAACATAAACTATGTGACAGATCAAGGAGTATCATACTAAATGAGTAATGATTTACACACTTATGGAAAATGAACACATGATGCATTTATTAACAGAAAACGAGGGAACCATACAACCACTCAAGCCTCGATTTTGGAAGCCTCCTTTGGATGAGTTTCTAAGTCCTAGCCAAGACCTTCAAGCACTCCTTCTCCTTAGAAAAATGGGTAGCATTTAGGCATAGTTTCGACATAGGAATGAAACCAAGAAATGACCAACCAACAACTAATCAAAAGTAGATGGTAGGGGTTTGATTTATAGGGAAGGAGAGGGAGTTGAGGATCCATAAAAGGAGGGAGAGGTTCCACATTTCAAGGGGAAGATCCATGAAACTAGGATTAAGAACTATGAATGGGAGGTCTCGCTCTAATCCTTATTCAACATCAACCAACTCACCGTTCTCGAGACTTTTAGTAGGAGAATCTTCTCCACCATTTTAGGAAACACTGTCTGAAGAGGGCAAGCCCAGATTTTCCTATCAAAAGGCGTGCTGCCAGCACTAGTCAGTAGTTAGACAAAAGGTTACCAATGCGGGTTTGTCTGCTAAAAGTAGAGTTGGGCTTGCAAAACAAGGTTTTGGACAAGTTCTTCGGAATTTATTCAAGGAAAGTCTTCTTCTTCCTTCAAGGGTGATTCTAAACATGTTTCATGGTGAATACATTGTTTTTGATAGCTTTTGTCACTTTGTGACACTTGGGACTTTCACGACACAAAGTGTGACAATTGGGATATGAGACTGGGAGTGTGACAAAATACTGTATAACATATGCCCCTTAAAGCATGAAGTCAGAATGAGAAGTGATGGATGAAATGCTTTACAAAATCAAGGCAAGGACTTTGGAGAACCACAATCAGGAGACATGCAAATCAAACATAATACAATATATCTGACATCTCTGATGTGAGTATGCTCAAAGTGTAAGCATCTAACAATATATAGATCCACGACATGAATGCAACCATCTGACTAGAAATGATCATGTGCATAGATCCACGTCATGGACGCAACCATCTGAATAGAAGGGATTGTGTGTATGAATCCATGACATGGGAACAACCATCCAAATAGAAGGGATCATGTGTACAATCATGAATACTTAATAACTCCATGCAGCCTAGATTTATCAGATGAAACCCAGGGTCTTCATCTCCGTCTCGATCCAACCAAAGTATGAATCTAACCATGTGAATAAATGGGTTGAAGTTGAACATTGTAGAAACCACTTGATTACTGGTCAATGATGTAAATCATTAACAGGCACGAAACAAACCACCAATGATGATAATGGATGTCAAGGTAAAACAACACAATCTACGAGTGTGAATAATGAATTTTAAGTCAAACACTCATAGGATCATTTGATCGAAGGCCAATGATGTGAACCTATCGTCGAATGCGAAGAACTTGCCATTGAGGCATGTAAGCTCCAAGGTACTGAAAGGGAGTTTCTAGACCATCTTCCTGGATAATGGGTTAGAGTCGACATGAATTGATCCACCGAAGAAAAGCCATAATGTTTCCCACATCATCAACACAAAACATAGGATTTTGCAGAAGTGGCAAGAGTGATTCAAGTTTGTTGCAGAAAAGTCAAACAGGGTATAAGTGGTTTGAATTGCAGATGGAACTTCTCTTGAACATATCAATGACATGACTCTAGAATTTGGCAGCATTTGACTCAACATAGGATTAGAGGTCATGATGAAGATAAGATATAATTAAATGAGAGGCAAATGGATTCCTAAAATCCTAGTAAGGAAAGTGACGAAGTGAGGACAACCCAAACCCAACATAAGGTAAATACAAGTGTCATGTTCAAGAGTGACATGCTGCCTTTATACAAAATATAGGACATGTTTACTTCCATTTTTCCCCACTATTTCTAGTGAGTACCTCTTTATTTTTAATCCCAAGCTTGAAGAGGATACCATATGTTTGTCGTATAAGTTCATCCTTTGGATGAATCCATCCTAGGATTTTTAACAAGCCCTAGGTAGGAGTAGATCGGTCTAGTCATGGTGAAAAGTCCTTCATTTTTTTAGTTTTACGAGCCTGACGGAGGGGTATCTCGACATCCTCTTTCATGTTTAGGGAGTCTGATAAAGAGGCGGAAAATAAAACTCCAGATGTCCCTTTTTGTAAATAGTCTCTTGAATCCAAAAAGGTAGAAAACAATACTCAAGAGAACCTCTTAGCCATATTTGACTAAGGTATTCCTTTTTCGTATCTAGTCTATCTTAGTCCGGAAAATGGCTAAACTTATATTGAGTCGACTTATTTTCATTTACTTTTACGAGTTAGAAAAGACAAGTGCTCGACAATCTTTTCATGTTTTAGGAGTCTAAAAAGCGCTAAAAGAAGACTCCTCCTGGAGGAATGAGTCATATAAAAGGGTAGCAAATGGTTCCGGTCATGATGGAATGACTCAAAACATGTAAAGGTCAAGAGGCCGACTAATACGATCACTCATCGTAGATGTTCCTCAGGAAAGGGTAAAACAACCGAGTGAAAGCTTATGATCAACCAAAGAGATGGTCACAATGGAATGGAAAAACCAAGGCTCAAAACAGACTACTAAAAACGACAATCACGAGAGGTAAAATGGGAATTATTTCATTTTTACACAATCCTAAAACATGGGAAACTATGCTTGAGGATAGTTGAATATAGTTTCATTTTTTCACAAGCTTGAAACATGAGAAAAAAACTATGCTTGGCTTTGGTTTCATTTTTACACAAGCTTGAAATGGGGACAAACTATGCTTGAGATTGGTTTCATTTTTACACAAGATTGAAACAAAGAAAAACTATGCTTGAGATAAGTTTGCATGCCCCCAACATAATGAATCAACTAGAGGTATATGACCCCCAAGATTCATTTCATGCACCTACGTAGATAACTGGTGGATGGAATGAAGGTTCATTTATGGGATCAAGTGAAAGACTCGACTGGAAATTTACGAGATCTAATCAAAGACTCGAATTGGAAGGGGATTTGTTTCATTTTTTAACGAGCTTGACACAAGTAAAGGAACTCTATTCCAAGGAGCTTGACAAAAGACATTGAACTCCTCTCCAACACCTTGATTCATTTTCTAAAGATATAAGGAACTCTACTTCGACAACTTGATTTATTTTTTAAGGAGCTTGACAGAAGACAAGGAACTGTGCTCCAACACCTTGTTTCATTTTTTAATGAGCTTGAAAAAAATAAAATAACTCTACTCATGGGGACCTATTTCATTTTTTAACGATGTTGATATAGTAAAAGAACTATCCTCATGGGAACCTATTTCATTTTTTAACGAGGTTGAAATGGTGAAAGAACTATCCTCATGAAACCTTGTTTCATTTTTTAACGAGCTTGACACAAGTAAGGAATTATTCTCATGACACCTTGTTTCATTTTTTTATGAGGTTGACACAAGTAAGGAATTATGCTCATGACACCTTGTTTCATTTTTTAACGAGCTTGAAATGAGTTAGGAATTCTTCTCATGACACTTTGTTTCATTTTTTAACAATCTTGACACAAGTAAAGGAACTCTGCTTCGAAACCTTGTTTAATTTTTTAACGAGCTTGACACAAGAAGAGAACCATGCTCATAGGGACCTATTTCATTTTTTAACGAGGTTGGCATAGTAAAAGAACTATCCTCATGGGAACCTATTTCATTTTTTAACGAGGTTGACATGGTGAAAGAACAATCCTCATGACAGCTTGTTTCATTTTTTAACAAGCTTGACACAAGTAAGTAATTCTGCTCTTGACAGCTTGTTTCATTTTTTAACGAGCTTGACATAAGTAAGTAATTTTTCTCATGACACCTTGTTTCATTTTTTAACGAGCTTGACACAAGAAAAGAACCATGCTCATAGGGACCTATTTCATTTTTTAACGAGGTTGACATAGTAAAAGACTACCTCGTGGTACCTTGATTATGGCCTATAAGAGGTCATAACTTCCAATAGGTTCTCATCAAATGGGAGAACAATGCTCTGGAAGGGATACATGTCAAGGGATCCAATGGAAGAATTAGGTTCCAATGCCCATAGTACATGACACACTATATCACTAACTAGATCATCAGTAGACGTGGGCATGGAACAGGTGGCCACAAAATTAACCTGTGGTGGGGGTGATGCCACTTGCATACAAGGACCATTTAGGGAGAATGGTTGATCAGGAGTCAAGTTAGGACCAATGAACAAAAGTTGTTCAATGGCCACAATCCTTCCTTCATGCAGGAAACATATGACATGAAAGAGATAAGAGACAAGATCTCCCATGACATAAACGTAGTCATGACCAAGGAGTAAATTAAAATCCAAAGGGACTTGGACAACCATCACATCGAGATAGACAATTTCCTCCCAAATTAATAGGCAACTTCGGAAGGATCCCTAACGGTTGACTGGTTCCTCTGTTAAAAGCTAACATATTCTGGGTAACAGGCACAAGTTGCAGAGAACCTAAAGCTTGAAAAGTAGTTGAGGATATAATACTAACAAATGCGTCTTCATCTATGATTGTGCCAGGTATAGGTATACTATAAGCCTATACCTTGATCTGAAAGGGCATATAAGAAGGAAGACAATATCCTTCTAGTCAAATCCAATCAAAGAAAGTGACTAAACTACTTGGAGAGGGTGCCATCGGAATGGGAGGACTACCCTCTTGTGTTACAGGAACAGGAGGATCCCCCCTTGTACTGTGGGAATAGGAGGATCGCCCCCTGTACCATGGGAACATGAGGATTTTGCCCTAATTCTTTGGAATTTGAAGAAACCAGAAGAACTTGAGTGGTATGAACTTCACTCTCTACATGATAGATATGATCAACTGAAAGTGGAATCAGGTCAACCATTTTCTCAACCAATGGTTGGTCAGTAATGGGCTCATGAGATTCACATTCAAAGAGAGTGGGATTGAATAGAGATGAATTCTGATCAATCACTTGATCAAGTAGTGGAGGATCAAGGGAAAGCTTCCAATAACCAATCAGAATATGAGGTTGAGAAGCGGGAAGGTTATCCAACATGTTAGAGGCGTCATCTATATAAGGAAAAAGGTGAACAGGATGATGCCATTCACATAACCTATAGAGAAATTGACTTTTCCCTTTTTCCCATGGGCTTTACTGTCACTAGTCGAAGGTTTATCACCAAAATGATCTCTAGAGACCGATAATAAAGGTCAATGTGAATCTATGGACCACACTTATAATACCTTAGGAATAATATGTCATTCTCTAAGAAGGTGGTCACCCTTACAAATCTTGCAAGGGAATTTCAATTTGTAGGGTTGATTGGAAGATTTTTCAACATCAGTTGCATATATAGCAATGGTCTCGGTTGTTCCTTTGCTTATTTTTATTCTTCTTCTTATCCACTTGGTTACTAACTTGCAAGATTTCACCAGATGAAGAGGAAGAAGGTCGAACAAGTGAAGAAGGCAAAGATATAACTTTAGGCTCAACTAGAGGTTGATATTATTCAGGTGGAGGAGGGCCTGGTTGAGGAGCAGTTTGGACATTCAATGAGAGCGTTCCCATATAATTACCATCCATGGAGTGCCTCCGATATACTCGAAAGTATTGGAGAATGGTCCTATACACTTACGTATATGGAACGAGGTTTCACCCCTGAGATACAACGCTGGCAAATAATGACAGATCCTACATTTAACGATGTCAGAACACGTCTCTAGCCTAGACCTATAAATGTTTTCGTTATGTTCCAAATGATCCTTAGGTTAATTGAGGTAAATTTTAATGTTGATATTGGATTAAGTTTCATTTTTAATGTTCAAAGATTGATGTCACCTGAAAACATATGATGTAACTAGTATGAAAAATTGATTATTTTTAATTCAATGAAATCTATCTAGAACAGGGAAGAGGTTTAAGCACTTATACAACAATCAAGTATGCAACAAACAAAGCTTCCTAACTAGAATTTTCACTTTCATTATTCCAATGCACCTACCAAAATTAAAATGATTTTTTAAACTTTTCTTTTAATGAAAGAGAATACGCTTTTCAGCTTTCAACACTAAGCAATGTAATCTATGCTCAATGATAATCTCAAAAAATGACCTTTTAATGCAGTGTAGTCTATTGCAATTCAAAAAGTAAACTTTGAGATTGAAGATAAGCAAATGAAAATGTGATTTTTGAGATTGAAGATAAGCAAATGAAAATGTGATTTTTTTTTTTTTTTTTTTTTTTTTTAATGGTTTTCAAAAGAACTAATAATGCTTTAATCAACAACAAATCAATATTACTTCCACACATACAAGCATCAAATAGTAAATTCAATTGAACCAATAACTAAAGACAACCAAAATTCACTTTCACTACTTCAAACAATGGGATGGGCTTTTACGAATCAATAAGAAATAAAAAAAATAATATAAAATTCTATGCACATAGAGTAGGAGAACACTTGAGAGATCAAGACACACTGGACCTTTCTGATAAAAACCCTAAAAAAATCTCATTTTTTGGATCAACGCTACTTTTATGGTCAAAATCCACACTGATAAGGCAAATCAGTGCTACTTTTATGGTCGAAACCCATGTTGATAGATTGACAGGGTCTTTAGCGCGATTGTAATGGGAAAATTTAGCACTGATAGTGTGACTATTTCTAACAAAATGCATGCCGAGCAAAAAAGACTTAGGAAAATGAGGAGAAATCCAAAGAGAGATATAAAATTGACAATATAAAGAATGTACTATAGAGAACGCAGACCCAAAATGACCCTAAATCATGGATCATAAGGAGGTTGGTCAAACTAATCAAAAAGACCAAACATAAAAATGAGGTTTGAAGGGCTATAAACTCCCCAGTGGAGTCGCCAATTTTTGTGTGCAGACAATCCCTTCTATGGACATAAGCTATCTCTCTAGTTATACAAGAGGATTTACCAACAAACTGTATAAACATGTGCAAACTTTCCTAGTTTATATAAGAAAATACAAAGAAAGATAGATGACCTACCTCACTCTGGTGTTAAATGCCTATTGATGTCATCCTCTATCTTCTCATTTCCAAGTTCAATCCTCTTTACACCGTTGTGGGTGAATTCCTGCAAGGAAGATCAAACAAAGATGATACAAGCATATATAGCATAATTCATTCTAACATAAACTATATGACAGATCAAGAATTATCATACTAAATGAGTAATGATTTACACACTTATGGAAAGTAAACACATGATGTATTTATTAATAGAAAATGATGGAAGCATACAACCACTTAAGCCTTGATGTTGGAAGCCTCCTTTGGATGAGTTTCCAAGACCTAGCCAAGACCTTCAAGCACTCCTTCTCCTTAGAAAAATGGGGCAACATTTAGGCATAGTTTCAGCATAGGAATGTAACCAAGCAATGACCAACCATAATCTAACCAAAATTAGATGGTAGGGGTTTGATTTATAGGGAAGGATAGGGAGTTAAGGATCCATAAAAGGAGGAAGAAGTTCCAGATTTCAAGGGGAAGATCCATGAAAGTAGGATCAAGAACCAGGAATGGGAGGTCTCGCTCAAATCTTCATTTAAATGCAACTAGCTCGTCGTTCTTAAGACTTCTAGTAGGAGAAGCTTCTCCTCCGTTTTAGGAAAAACTACCTGAAGAGGGTCAACACAGATTTTCCTATCAAAAGATACGCTGTCAATGCTAGTCACTAGTTAGACAAAAGTTTACCATTGTGGGTTTGTCTACTAAAAGTAGTGCTGGGCTTACAAAACAAGGTTTTGGACAAGTTCTTCCAAATTTATTCAAGGAAAGTCTTCTTCTTCCTTCAGGGATGCTTTTGAACATGTTTCATTGTGAATACATTGTTTTTGACAACTTTCGTCACTTTGGGACACTTGTGACATTGACGACACAAAGTGCGGCACTTAGGATATGAGACTGGAAATGTGACAAAATACTATATAACACAAATTTTCTTTGCTACTCATTTTGACTATATAAAAAAACCTTTTACTTCATACACTTGCAATGATTTTCAAGCTAAAATAAGTTCATAGGAAAGTTTTAGAGGATTGCATACCTAAGCCTTACCCTGGGTATGTTTTTGCAGGTGATGTTGGAGCCAAATACTATGTTTAAGGTGTTGCATGGTGTCCTAATTTATCATTGATGTTTGTTGTGAGAGGTTGCTTGTTGATGTGTTGATCCTTTAATGGTTGCATGGTAGATCTGGACATGAGTGAGGTTGTTCTTGAGCGTCTTCTGAGAGATCATTGCCTTTGTATGTTGCTTCAAGAATAATGGTTGATTTTTTGCCTCCTTGCAGTTTTATCTTCCCATGCTTGTTGTTCTATGCATTGGCTCTATTATGGAAATATTTTTTTGACATGTACTTAACTGATAGAGGCTTGCTAACACAATTTTTTTTTTTTTTAATGGTGGATCAAGTGCTTTTGTTGGAGATGAACAATGATCTTGTAAAAATCTGCATAGGTCCTATAGCTGCCCAAAATTTGAGGAAATGACTCTCCAATGTTTTCATGATTATTGGTTCTTCATTTTGGTGCCCTCAACTGTAGTCTTGTAAGGTAATTTTAGGCTACTACATGAATGCATTTCTTCCTGTAGCAGTCACAAAAACCCTTCTATAAAAACAATATCCTTCAAATAATGCTTCCAAAAACACTGATAATTCATGATCAATCTATGGAGAAGGATACAAAACCTTGGTTGTGGTGACAGTAATGAAAGAAGTGGTGAAAATGGGGATTTTTCATGGCCAAAGATGAATATTTGGATGGAGAAGTGACTAAATTGTGTGGAGGATGGATGATGGAGGTGTGATATACTTATTTCTTCATTCCCCCAATGAAAACATAGGATATAACCCCTATCTCTATGCCAATCACAATCTTATAGAAAATTTGGTCCCTTTTGTAGAAATTTTGGTCCCTCTTGTAGCATTTCAGGACAATCTCCTGTAACATAATTGTTTTATCCATATCTCTCAAATGGTAGATTGGATTGAATTAATTTTTTTTGCATGTTTCCATCATCCTTATGCACCTACCCATAAAAAAACCTTGGCCATTGGATTCACTAATACCGATAAAAATTAAAAATGGTTGTAGGTGATGGAGGTCGATTTCTCGAAAAGTGTGCACTAGAATTTGTTGAAATTTCTTGACCATGTTACCATCATCCATATGCAACACCCCATGAAACAACTCAGCCAATGATTCACAGTTTTCAAGATATGTTAGAAAAAAATTGTTCTTTGTATTTTGGCCTCCTGTAGCAAAACAAAACCCTCTTGTAGCATTTTAGGATAGCGAGGAAAATGAATGGGAAAGGATTGGAAATGATGGGTGGATGTTGGAAATGGATGAGGGTGATGGATTGACATGGCCTTGGTCGTGTTGGGGCATCTGAGAAAAGGAGGAGAAATCCCAAGTCTGACTTTCTTTAATAAGATTTTTGATCAATTTTTCTTTTGGTGCTAACTTTTTCTTGTTGCTTGCAAAGGTTGGAGAGCACCTACATTTGTCAGAGAGAGATACATGTATAAAATAATTTTTTTCTCTTTCTTCAATTTTTTTTCTTTTCTTTTAGGCCTACTAGTTTCCTCAATGAGTTTTTCAACTAGTAGGTCTGCCTAGGCACGTCAAAGGAGGTTTTCACCTAATATCTTTCCTTTTTCTCTTTTTTACTCCTTTTCCAACCCATTGACCACCTCATGGAGGTTTTCAATCAATGAGACAATCTTAGGCACCTTAAAGGAGGTTTTCACTTGAGATTTTATTTTTCCTCTTATTTTTTCATTTTTTTAATTTCTTTTTTCAATTCTACTCTACTTGAAAAAAAAAAACAAAATTTCTTTCAAGTATAAGAATACTTCCAATGGAGCCATGTGCACATCAAGATGATAGATAAACTCATGTATAGGATCGAAAAATATGCTTTGACATGTACCTGAAGTTTAGAGACCAAATGCTTTGACTTTGACAATATCAAGCATGGTTGAACAAGAGAGTGATGCTCCATCTTGTTGATTTTCTGGAACTAAACTTCAATATAGCTTTGATGCCCTTGGTTTCTTGCTCATCTGGATCATTCTTAATGTATTCTTCTACCATGACATTCAAATCTTCCTCTTTTTGTTGATTATTCTCTTGAACACATGGAGGATCTGATGGTAAACATGAGGGAACTTTCTCAATATCTTATTCTGATGTCTTCTCTTCATCAAGTGCAACCCATGATTCTTTGGTCTTCTCATTTGAATCTTCTTTTTATGAATGTTGTCCTTCAATGACATCAAGAGAATCTATTTTTTGCAATTCTCTTCTTGAGCTATGATGAATACCACTTAGATCAAGAGGAGTTGTTTGGAAGTATTGTACCTCATTATTGTAAGTGGGTTGAGCTACTTCCTTGTGTGGGTTTGGAAATGGTGGTATAGGTATTTGAGTGGGAGTGGATCTTTGAGATGGATGTGGTTGGGGTGGAGGTGGATGGTAGGAATAACATGGAATTGGGTATGGAGGATATTGAGGAAACTATTTAGGATATTGTGGATTTCTCCCATAAGTCCCTTGCCAACCTTGTTGCCAAGATTGGTTTTGGGGTTGAGATGGCCAAGTTTGCCAAGGAAAGGGTGTGTTCCAATTACTTTGAGATGGATGTACATAACCTTAAAATTGTGAATTAGGTTCTTGCATCATACTAGGTTGACTAGGCTACCATGGTATTCTTGGAGCTACATAACATAGTTTCTTTGGTTATTGACTTTCTCCATTTTCCTCTTGGTAAACTTCCTTCAACCTCAGTAATGATGGGAAATATTTAATAGCATGTGATTCTGCATGGACACTACAAATATCATCATCTTATTTTTGCTCATCTTGCATTCTTAACATTTCTACATGTTTGCTTAGATTTCTAAGAATTTATGTTTTAAGTTTATCAAGAAAATTTCCAAGTTCAGCTTGACTTACCAATCTTGATGTTGATTTATTTATTCTTCCCCTTCCTCTTGATATGTGCTTGCATGTTTCACAAATTTCTTCGAATTATACTTGGTATACATCACCTCTACTCATGAGATCAAGAGGATCAATCTAGTCATCTCTAATTGTTCTAAGTAAGAGGGTTTTTAGTTTGTCAAATGTAAATGATGTAATTTTTCCCTCTTAACATTATACGTGAATCTTTCTATTAGATGCTCAAGGCTCTCATCTTCTTTTTGAGTCATTCTAAATATTTATTCTTTAAGATCATGCTCTTTATATTTTTCTAGAAATATCTTTTGCATATCATTCCATGATCTTATTAAATTAGTCCCTAAACTCATGAACATTTAAGAGCTTTATTCTTCAATGTTGTCAGAAACAATGTCAATTTTTAAGTGTTTAGTAAGTAACCATGAGATCTACAAAGGATTTCAAATTCAAAGAGAAAGGTTTCTGGATCCTCTGACCTTATACCATGGAAGTTGGGAAGGAAATATGCACTGATTCTCTTCATATGGACACTGATATCGGTATCGTGAATGGGAAATCCAAGAGGATCTTCCTCATTGTTATCATCTCCATGCATTTCTTCTACCTTATCTCTTACATGTTATTCTTCTACCTGGAAAAGTGAATGGTGATGTGGTTCTTACTGCACCACATAATCAAATGGGGGGTTGGTGTTGGAGAAGTACTTTTTTTTTTTAATAAAAAAAATTGAATGAGAATGCTAATAGAATGCAATTTTTTGTTCTTGAAATGAAAGATGCCTAATGTAATTTTTGTTTTTGCTTTTGCGGAAAGTAAAATAAATTAATCAACTAGGGAAGAAGATAATAAATTCTTTGAAACCTCCTTGGCAATGGTGCCAAAAATTGATGAGCCTTAGTATTGCAATAAGAATGTTGCAACTCCCAAGGCTACCAACTTAAATTGTCAACCCAGGGTTCATACAAACTTAAGAGGTGTTGACATTATATTTGCGACATACAACATGTCATGAAATCAATTCCTAAAATAGTTGCAGAAATGGAAATGTTGCTTTGAAAAGAAACTAATCCTATGCAAGAACAGAGATTTGTAATTGAAATCCTAAGAGCATAAATTCAAAGAAATAAACATAATATACTTTGTAAAAAGGAAAGTCCTAAGTGTTATTTATTCTTCCCCAATCATGTATTTATAGCTTAGGGGTCATTATTCAAGCCTAAGAAATAAAAAACAAGATTTTGGAGCGAATCTGGTCAAGTTTACATGTGCTACACGAGGACCTACATGAGGTCTTGTTTTGCTACACGAGGAGATAACTTGCCAAATGCCCAAGTAAATAAATTGAAAATGGGATGGGAATTTTTTATTTCTTAATTAAGATGTCTTAGGACTCCATTCCTAGTGGAATCACTCCAAAATACCCCTATTAACATGTGCTAAGAAATAGCAAAAAATTACTACTCTAAAAACTAGAAATTCAAGAACTAGTGAGCTAGTTAACCCACCAAATGCCTAACCTAATCAAATGAAAATGATATGGGATAAATTTTGTTATTAAATTGATTTTTATTTTTATTTTTATGGTCCAATGTAAGTGGAATCAACTCAAATTAAGCTCATTAAAACATTCTAAAAAAGAGCAGAAAATTACTATTATTTTGCTATAAGGGACTTCCAGAAATTTTAGATTCATGAACTAGTAACCCAATCCAAGTAGCTCAATGATGTATATGAATTTTCAAAGTTGTTCTAAGGATGTATCATGATTTTTACTTTTTAAATAGCCTTCAAAACAACTCACTTCAATCATTTAACCAACACAACCTACAACAAAAGAAGCATGAATAGTAAATGCTTAAATAGGAGATGCAAGTGAAAAAGACATTCAAAGGACATAAATGAATTATACAAGAGGGATCTGAGGCTCCTGAGATGGCCAAGCCCAAGTAAAATCATATTCCTACAAAGGAAACCAAGCTTTAGAAGCTAAAAATGGCACCAAACTTCATTATTTGAATCAATGCAAGCACATCCCTGCTAGAAATGAAAGTAGAGCTGCTAAATAGCAAGTTTTCTCCACAAGAAGACAAATAAATGCATGCCCATAGAGGCAAATTCGAATTGGTACTTATACAAATTTATGGGGAAGCATTCTCCCCGAAAGGAGTAATTTCTCCCCTCGAAAATCTCTCAAATAGTGAATCTGGTTCCCAACACTAGGAATTTGCATTAGATGACAGGGAACACATTCCTAGACTTTCTCAATCACTGTAGCTCCATAGTTTGTCAATAATTTCATGATATTTTGTTCATTTATTATCAAATATTGGTCCTCCTATAGTAAGTAGCAAGTCCCTAGATTATCTCCTCCTCCAAATCCTCGTAATCTGCACAGTATTTTCACAATATTCTACAAAAATAAATAATGTTAGGCACATAATATGCAATTATCTCTAAACCTTCTTAAGAACATATTAAAGCTTGAAAAAAATTATTAAGTGTAGAAGGAGAGGTTTAATATAGCCTTCATGTGCCTAAGAAAGGTTAGATGGGCCTTAATTTGTCTAATTTGGAGGCCCATCAACCCCCGTGGTCCTAACCTGAACTATACATTATCTTGTGGCCCTTGTGGGGAATTTAGTATGTTCAAGTTAAGGTTGTTTTTAGAGAATATTTACTTCACTTAGGTTGTGAAAAAACTGTAAGATCAAAGAAACTAAGTACAAATATTACTAAAGAGGATACCCTTTATACCAAGTTTAAGTGAGCTTAGTGTGTGGTGTGAATTGCAATGATGTGGATATGCGGTGATCCTTTATAATTCCCATAATTACACTATGTGATGTTTGTTCCTTCCAAGAAAAGAAAATATGTGTGGATAGTGGGTCATTTACTCTTTCCTAATTATTTTTGGTGAGCATATAGGGAGATGGAAAATTAATTCTTTGAGAAGGATTTCAGATCCCTCCACAGGTTCGCCAAAAGAGTGAAACGGAGGAGGTGCCTACTTTCTTTCTTTACAAACACCAACTCCTAGTCCCAAAATAAGTAAATGAAACAAATACTTTGGTTGGAAAAACAAGTAAGCAAGATGTGGATTTAGGGCCACTTACTTTCCTCCTACTTAAGTTAAGTGTGATGTGAGTTGATTTGTGAAAACCAAGTAAAAACGATTTGGATTAGGGCCACTTACTTTCCTCCTAGTTAAGATATGTT
The DNA here is from genome assembly GCA_000404065.3 of Pinus taeda. Classification (NCBI taxonomy): domain Eukaryota; kingdom Viridiplantae; phylum Streptophyta; class Pinopsida; order Pinales; family Pinaceae; genus Pinus; species Pinus taeda. The sequence continues at coordinate 60,723 of APFE031417845.1, read as the reverse complement.
TGTATGAAAATTTCAAAGTAAAATATAGGAAATTACTTTGCTTATAATGATTAGTAAAGAAAATTGAAAGCCTATTTGAATTGGAAAAAAATGAAAGAGTTCAGGTAGGTCACTAAAGGCTGCCATAACACTCTGGAAAAGGAAATTACAATGATTTTTTTGGTTCTCTGTGTTTCGAAGATTATGTTTTGCATAGTCATGAGACCCCTCGCATTGTCTCTGCAAAAATCTATGAGACTGGCCTAAAAAAAAATAACGGATTTTTTTTTTTTCTTCAGCCGCAAACAGGTCCAATGGAGATCTACACAGGTTCAAAGAAATATTGTGATGGAAACCCAATTAAAATATAATGATAAAAGGCTTGCAAATCAACCAATTAGATCAAAATAGGAAAGCAAGTTGTGTTGTCATTTTGTATGGTGTGTTTGGTTTGATATGAGTTCCAAATACACCTTCCATGTAGCTGGTTCCTTCCTAGAAGGAAATATACGAAAATGAGTGGTGTTAGTGATCAAACAAGAACTAACAAAGCATTGAATGAAATGGAAACAATGCATAAACAAAACAAAACTAAATAACATAAAGCAGGCTTGTGAAGAAAAAAAAATCAATAAAGGCGTAGGAAAAGGATAATCTTTATCGATTGTTGGTAGTGGAAGAGTTACAAATAAGTATCAAAGACACTTGAAGAGAGTTTCTTGAGCAACAGTGCTCAATAGCTCTCAACAACAATTTTCCCTTCTCAATCTCTTTTGTAAGCTCTTACTGTCTCAAAAAAGCATTTAAAACTCTCTATAATGGTGGAATTCTCATCACAATGATATGGTAGATTTTTTTGGAGCAATTTTGGTAGCATAAAAATGCACAACTTATTCCTTTTGGCTCTCCATGCTCTTGTGTTTATAGAAGTTTTGAACTTCCTTATAAATGAGATGGGAGCTACCATCCTCTTGCCATTAAGGTTTATTGGGCTCAAGGATTGAATGTTCAGCCCATCATGTCAAGAGATCAAGCAATTTCAAGTCCTGAGGTGCTGACTAGGATTCTAGCGACCCTCGTGGCTATTTAAGGAAAAGTTGTGATGTAGTAACTTTTTGTCTTTGGAGCACCTGCGAGGGTTGATTTTATAAGCCAACCTTAGGAAAGTCTTTTTATTTTTTCCTTTCATGATGTTTTCAGCTGAAAATGTATCCTCTGTACATATCGATCATTGAATCTTAGTGTCTTCTATTGCATATAAATGAGTGTACCATTTTCGCATAATATCACTATTGGTCTCCTAGGTTTCCACTACAGCTTTGTAATCCCAAATTTCTTTCCTACCTTCCCGCCTCTAAACAAATAAATTCAAATATTATTATATCTCAATGTGTGATGATCACATATTTTTATTTCTCCTTTAGCCCTACATCCCTCCCTAGTACTTAATAGAAAGCCCCCTCCATCTCTATTTATTTTCCTCCACCTTCCTCTATCTCTCTCTCTCTCCCTCCATTGCTTTCTCTATATCTTTCTACCTCCATCACTCTACATTATCTCTCTCTCTCTCTCTCTCTCTCTCTCTCTCTCTCTTTGTTACTATCCCAAACCCACCTCTCTCTCATCCCCTTTGTCCCCCACCCCTATCTCTCATCCCCTACCTCATTCACTCCATCTATCTCTCTATACCACCTCTCTCTCCACATTTTTAACTCTCCCTTCCTCTATTTCTCTATCATGTCATCCCGCATTCAAGCCCTCCTTCACAACAACCTACCTCTATCTTTTTTCCTCTCTATATTTATCTCTCTCTCAATATTCTCCACTCCCTCCTTCACCCCACCTCTCTCCCCTTCTCTCTCCATGTTTCTCCCTCTACCTTACTCTCCTTCTCTATGCCACCCACTCTCTCTCAATCTCTCCTACACAACAACCCACCTATAGTTCTCTCCCTCCCTCCCTCCCTCTCTCTCTTTCTCTCACCCTTGCTCCCTCTCTTTGTCCCCATCCCCACTCTTTTTCTCCCGTAATTGTCTACATTATTATCTCTATTTACCTCTCTCTCTTGCTTCCTTCAAATATATCTCTTTCTACCTCCATTTCTATCTCTCAGAGTCAATCTCAAACTCTCTCCTACTCTCCCCCTCACTTATCTCTCTCATCCCCTAATACTCTCTCTCAACTACAACCTTTTATTCCCCTCTCTCTGTCTCCCCACCTATATACTTCCTTCACATTATCTCTCCCTTCCCCTTCTCCCTCTAAAGTTTCGTGTCTCTTCCTCCCTCTCTTTCTCTCTCTTCCTCCCTCCCTCACAACCTCTCTCTCTCTCTCTCTCTCTCTCTCTCCCTCCCCCTTCCCTCAATCCCTTGTTCACAATAAACCCCATCCATATTTGTTTCTCTCTCACTTACTATCTCTCTTTACCTCTCTCTCTTGCTATCTCCCTCTGTATCTATCTCTTTCTACATCCATCTCTCTCTCTTGTTAGGAAAATTATTGTAGAGATAAAATATTTATTGAGAGAATTAAATATTAGCTAGTAGAAAATGCAAACCATAAACACAACATGAAAACATTAACACAATTTTTACCTTGGGAAAACCCCAACTCCATGGAAAAACCCAGCCTAACAGAATTCCATTAGCCTTTATTTAAAACAATAGCCAAGATGACAAAGTGAGCCTTCATCGCTCACCTCTTTGACCTGATTACAATGAAGTCCTCCTAGCCTTTTAAAGGCTCCATCAAATGAATACCATAGGAAAATTACCATGGGCACCCAAAAACCACTATTGTTAGACTAGTCAAATTTGAATCTATCCCCAAATCAAGTTTACCTAACATTACCCCTTTAAACTTTGACTTGGGGTTTCCTTGAGTAAAACTAGCAAAAACCTTCCAAGTGTGTCAACTCCACTCACTCTAGCCCTTACCCCCCTTAATGTTTATACCTGGGGTATCTGTTAACCTGACATTCCCCATATCAACTAGGTCTAACCCATGACTTTACTGACGATTACCCACGGGTACACTTGACTTACTAGGTATTTCAATAATATGTCCATTTACATGTAATAAGTTTAGTCTTCATGATAATAATATTTTGTTATTGTTGCTCCAACATTTATGTTGTCATCCTCTTATCTTGACATGGTCCGAGTCTACTCATATCCAAGTGCAAAAAACCCATAACATGTCCCTACGACTCTCAAATTATTGCTCTCCTTTACTGCCACCATTCATGCTCATAGATCCCATCATGATATGGTTCTTGATAATTACTTCCTCAACCTGACATCTCTTCCTTTGCGATTGGGGTCCACTTTGATACTACAAAAACTTCCATCATCTCGGAGACAAATTCTGACATGGTGAATTCCTCTTCCAAACTCCATGCCCTATATGCTAACTTCAATAAAACCATTTTGAAGTTGTAGACATCACATTTCTTGGTGGTGATGGAGTGTCAAAGCCACTTGGGAACAAGGTAACTAGGGCATCCCTCACACCACTATCAACAACCTACATCATGTCATTGTTCAGTACCTTCGACATGTTGAAGATAGAGAGTTGGTGCCCCAATGACTGGTCCAGGGAAACAAACCCATTGAATTCTGCTTCGACGACCTAGTCCTCCATGAAGCTATAGATCATTGGTTTTAAATTGGGCAAAAATTAAGCTTCTCAACTTCAGGCAAAAATGTTGATTGTCTTTCACTGCACCAAGTTTTTGAATTCATAAATGACCTAACACATGGACTATAGAGATTCCTATGGCACAAAATACCCAACATCTAGTGAATTTGGAAAATCCTTCATGACATAGCTCGCAACTTCACAGATCTCCTCACTGCCTTTTTTGTTCATGAACATAAATCCAATGCTTTTCATGTAGCCTTAGACTAGTCTGTGATCACCCCAATTCCCATCCTTCTCTTTTTGAGCTCTATCCATATATTCTTCTAAGATTGACATTTATTTTATGTGTTCTCGTCTCTCCCCTCCTTCATCATCTAAGGATCTTAGCATGGTTCTTCTCAACTCGTTCTTGGCCTAGCCAGTTTGAAAATCAAATCTATTCATTCTTTTTGTGATTGACATCAGTTCCAACTAAATAAAACTCATATCTCTCATCCTTATCTCATTCTACTAACAACATAAGCACACCATTGATGCTGAGTGTCTCTACCTCAAAACAGATCCTTAGTAAAACATGAGTCTCTTGGCTCCCATTACGACGTCTGCTCGGCCATGTTGAATAATTGGGAAATTTGTGAGGAGGAACCAACCACACCAAATTTGTATGCCTCATATTTATTTGATCATATTATTGGAACATGTGACCTAAACCATGTCACTCTATGCTTGAATTTTATACTATCAATGACAACCAAAATTTTCAACACCAATTTACATAGAAATATCATAGGAAATAATAGCTCACCACTAGATCCGCCACAAAATCTATATCGATCTCTCCCTTCATCAGACCAAATAAATCCTTGGCAACAGAGGTGTCCCTCTAAATCCAAAATACATCCACCTTTGGCTTTAATACCACATGTTAGAAAATTTATCAGAGAGATAAACTATTTACCAAGAGAATTAAATATTATCCAACAACAAATGCAAACCATAAACACAATATGCAAACATTAACATAGTTTTCACTTTGGGAAAACCTCAACTTCTGGGAAAAACCCATGCTAACATAATTCCATTAGCCGTTGGCCAAAACCCTGTCTAAGATAGCAAAGTGATCCTTCACTGCTCACCTCCTTGGTCTGATTATGATGAAATCCCATCCTTTTAAAGGCTCCATCACATGAATATCATGGGAAAATTACCTTGGGAACCCAAAAAACCACTATTCTTAGACCAGTCAACCTTGAATATCTCCCTGAGTCGAGTTTACCTAACATATATTTGAATCTCCACCTTTATAAGATCTCTCTCCCTCACTTTTTCCCCTCTTTATCTTTATTTCCATCTCTCTCTCTCTCTCCCTATTTGATTCACGAGGATCTAAAAAATGCTAAAAATTAAAAGTATCCATATTCAGACAGAAGTAGTGCCATTTCATAGAGCTCAGAAAACTGAATCCAAAGAAATTTTAATGGGTGAAAAAGGAGATCATATGAGGAATATATCATAGTCTAAAGTTCATGGGAAACAAACAAAAAAGGTAGCAGGGCTGCCACATGGCAACACCAAGGAGCATTATGTGGCACTATGGCACTAACATGGAAGACATTGTGTTGACTAGACAAGTTAACTCGATTCACTCACTGATGTGGAATTTATAGGTGGCTCAATGGACTTGTGACATGTGGCCCAAGGATGGGCCCTACTTGTCCCTATTTCATTTGTCAAAATTTTGGTTCAATGGATCAACACTGATGAGATTTGGACTCGTAACCTTCGAGGTAATAGCGCAATAACATAGCCACTAGACCACACTTCGCAAGTTTTTATAGCAATGCATAAATATATATTTATATTTTGGTAATATGTATGGTGGAAAAGTGGGGGCGGGGGGGGGAAGAGCCACCAAATCGAGTGGTCTTGCCAAAGTTAGAAAGTTGATAAAACATCTGCGACATTTGTTACCAAATGATCTTCCAACCCTTACAAAAAACGAAAAATGGTTTGTAATATGTGGATATATTATGTTGGACTTCCAAATTTGTGGTAACAAAATTTTGTTATATGGTTTTGGCATAATGTAATTTGGTCGTTCTAAGACAAGTGTTGTTATATTTTAGTATGGCCAGTGCCACCCCTGCATATTTGACCCCGAGGAAGTTGGAAAACAATGTTTATACCCATAAATTATTCCACCACACAATAATTAGTCATTTGCTAAGTTTTGACAGAGCCCATAAACTTTTATGTAGAGTCAAATCCTGCGACCAATGACATAGGCAAACTTTTGGAGGCCAACTGTGAAGACATTTCTCGACCTTTTTCTAAGCAGTCTTTTGCAACAAGTTCTTGGGGCCTAGTAGAAGCTATTGGATCTAGACATAACCTAATTTAATGTAAATTTAATGTAACAATTTGATTTATTCTTAGCCTATAATTAATAAAGGAGCCTCCCCGCTAGGAGAAAAGGGCTTAGAGACACAGTTCGAGTAATGAACGAATTCCATTATCAATATGGTTGTGCACCTTTTTTTTTATGTGTTCTCTCTTGTCATTTATAAAATTTTCCATAATTTATTGATATTTAAAATGCTTAAGAATTTAATTGGTGAATTTATCATGCAAACATACTTGAACACATTTTAAACAAACCAAAGTCACTTTTAAGTTTTAGGATCACTATGTCTCTGTCGAGCAGTGAAAAGGGTCCTTTTCACCTCTATTTACCCTACATTAATTATCAATCCAGGTACGATTTGCTATCTCAAAGAGTGTACTCAGTTTGAGGTGGTCACTTGTCGAGAGTAATGCTAGTAGTATAGTGCTCTTGCAAAAGTAAATAAATGCTGAAAACAAACTCTAAATGTTATGACAAGAACTTGAAATGCTTTGTAACTAGATCATTCATTTAAGAAACTACAACACTTCATCAGTCAAGGGTGCAGTAATAATAACTCTTCCCTTTGTAAACTGATGCAATTGAAAAGCAATCAAGGAGAAGATCATCAATCTAGGAATTGCATAGCACTAGTCAAGGTTCACTACAATTTCAGATCATTCTATTCACACTGAAGCAATTACTTGAAATGATAATTCAATCGACAAAAAAGGGAACAACAACTAATCTATTTAAAAATATTGAACAACAAGGCTTTAACCTACCAAAATTAATCAAGTAGCAATTGTAATATAAAGGGATTAAGCAACAATCTTTACCTCAGAAATGATTCGAACAACAAACCGAAAATGGAACAACAAAATAAAGTAAGTTATGAAATGTTGAACAACAACCTGAATAAAATGTAAACACACAACAAACTAAATCGAATATTACACATAGCGCATCTATACTAAAGGAATCAGTAATCTGGTTTTCGGCATAACAAATATTAATCATGGTTTTGAAGAAATAGCAACTGCGTTACCATGGAACAACAATCCCAATGAACAACAATCACACTTGGAGGTAAACCGTAGATAAATAGACAATAGTACCGATTTATAAATACACAACATTGTTACTTTGTGAACGAACAACAATGGTAATCTGTAAGGAACAACAATGTTATACAATGATATCAATCTATAAAGGAACGACAATGCGATACATATTCAGAATGAACAACATAACATTATAGTTGCAGAGGATAACCTTACTATTCAAATATAAATGAAATATAACAGAGCTAATACATGAGATAATAATGAACAACATATTACTGAACAAAGCAAATAGAAGGAATCAAACCACACATGACTTGGAATTGGAAAATAATGGTACAAGGACACATTGTTGTGATTACTCCAGAATCAAAGATGAAACAGAAACATAATTTATGTATTAATCATCAAAACAGAGTTACAGTAATCACTCTTTAAAAAGAGTCGATGATCAGAGTTTAAGTTAAAACAATGAATTTCATAAAACAAAAATAATCCGCCCCTTGGGCTATCAACGTTGTCCCTTTTCATAGCAACTGGGCAGAAATACCAAAGATACAGATATTCTCTAGGGTAGTGATCCCTCAGGATCAAAGGATCCTGAGGGATTTGCCATATCATTATTTCTCAGTTATCTCTTTGTTCTCTTGTGCTGATTTGGTATCTCCTCTTCCTTTTCCTGGCTTATAAGCTCCAATCTGGATTGCCTTGTTTGGATATGGTTCCCTATCAAAGGGACAACAGTCGATTTCGTCTTGTCTTTTCCTTTGGAATGGCAATCTTCCATTTTCTTCCTTTTCTGCTTAGGAAAAGGTAATAATTAGTCATTTTACATTATTCGCAAATCTTCTAAACTTTATCATAATCTTTCACCATATGCCCATTTCATAATGTAAAGAAGTTATGAATTAAAGGAAAAGATAATGAAATAAGTGGCAATTACATACATTCTCTCATGCTCAACACACCCCCCTGCTTACCCTTTTTCATGCCCTCATGAAAACGTTGTAATTGACATGCAAGGAAATTAGGGAATAGGCTGGAGAAGGGTTCTCAGTAGGTGGTCTACAACCATTATCCCTAGCTAAGAATACAAAAATATGCCTGTTTGACCTTCAGGAAATTCATATAGGGCTCTATATCCTGGTGCAGGATACCAAATGACTGGACTTCGGAACCTACAGCCTAACCAAGATGGGCCTTCTCTTAGAATGAGGTCACCATAGATACCCAAGCGGTCAGTAGCTAGCTTAAAATTCTCATAATTGAATGGTTCTCTGTTTTGGATATTCCAATTAGAAGACCGGTATCGGAATTGGCTGCTGGTATGGCAAGGTCTTTGATGGTAAAGAAGTATTCTACCCCTTTCCGGATGACTGCTGTGTGAATAGGTCCCAATGCCTCGATCACTCCCCGAGTTCTCATTAGGCTCCTATGTTTATTCCATAATTGCAGTGGGTCTCTAGGTTCACCCCTCACCCATAGATCTAATCCATTCTCCTGTCTTTGAAAGACATTGTCGGCTTTAAGCCACTTTATTTGATTAACACCAAAAGAAATAAATGCCTGCAGTTGGACATCACCCACAAAAGGGCTAGGGTTATGTTCTATTTCTCCATCTAATACAAGATTGTGCAAATAAAATTCACATAACAATCACTGAACTTTCACCCCATAATGCTTACAACAATTTATGAAGTCATTAATGGTTTTTATCTCTATAGGTACTCCTGCCTTGACAGCTTTAATTTTCAATTGTAAATATCTTTCCATTAAAAACAAAGCATAGTTTCTGGTAGGTGCCCTACACACTAGAACATCAGTGTACAGAGAACATAAGGTATCCATTTGCTTTATGACTATGTCTAGTCTATGGGTTACCTTTTTGACTCTTTCTTCTACCTTTCGCTATCCTTCAAAGGCTTGGTTTTTTGATGCATTAATGTTCTTCAGTTGTTGTTGTAACTTCTGGTATTTTTCTTGAGGAACAATTTGCTTTGTAAGTTTCTCTATTGTTTGTTGGGATTGTGCCAAATCCTTTCGCAGAGTTACTATCCTTGGGTCATTATCCAACATGATAATTTTAGGTTGGAGATCTACTTGGATTTCCTTATTACGACATCTCATTTTTATGGTCTGAGTTTCCTTCTCGCTAGATGACAGTGCCTCGGTCTAGATTTCCTTATCACAGGCCAGTGTGTCGTCTGTTTGTACTTCTACATTTGCAACAACCAGATGTTGTTCCTTTCGATTCTGAATGATAGGTTGGACTTGAGTCCTCTTGGTCTTTTTCTTAAGGGGTGTTGCCTGGGTGATTTTATTCTTTGCCACAGTGGTTCCTTTTGATTTCTTCCCCATTTTCAAGACTCTTATCTGTTGTCGAAGTTGCTTAATTACGTTAAGCAATCTCTGCTGTTCCTTTCATAATATTTAAATTTCCTTTGTTTTCTTGGAAGGAACAACCGTTTGTTTACTCAGGCCTGGGCTTTGTACCTTCACCTTGGCCAATTTCCTTATTTTCTTCTTGGGGTACTTATTCAGTGTTCGGCTGATCGGGTTTTTCAGGGGTAGAAACCCTAGTTTTCTTTGCTGTTTCTTGGGTAGCTTCTTCTTCTACCTCTTCTTCATCGCAGAATTCTTCGGGGGTATTCTGACTAGGAATAGATTGTTCCTCTTCCTCATCCTCTTCACTCTTCTCCCCAGATACACTCTCATCATGAGCAAAGTGATCCTCTTCTTCTTCCTCCTTATCACACAGCTCCTTAGATGCACTTTTATCATGGGTAGAGTGCTCCTGTGGTCCTTCTTTGGTATGGGGGTTGAGTAGGCTGTGAGGTTGGACATATTCACCCATATTGGCCATAATTTGGGCCAATTCATCTTCTTGTAGAGGGTTTTGTAGTGGACTTTTGCTGTGTTGCTCTGTTTCCTCTCCTTCTTCTTGACCGGATTGCTCAGTCTCCTCCTCCGGTTCTCCTTCATCATTTTCCTCCAATTCTTTTTCGTTCTCCCCACCTTCCAATTGTGGGGGTTGTTTGTCTCTTGAATCATGTGTCTCCATAGGTTGACTAATATTTCCCTGGGATTTTCTCAGCATTCCTCTGATCCTCACCAATCTAACAAATTTTCTTCATTTCAGTGGTTGGCTCGATGTACTGGCAATATGTTTTCGTTTTGGGGCTAGCAAAGCTAGTCCCCCTTCTATCGTGAAAATCAATTCTTCCAAACTACTCTGTTGTTGGGCAAGATTGTAGCTGACTATCAATCATATTAACCCATGGTGGCTTACTACTGACTCTACATGGCAATATTTCTTCATGCTTCGGGCAACAACGTGTAATAAAAAATTTAAAAACGCAGGTAAATTCACAGCACATTTTTGCTTTAACACGGCTAAAAGTTTTAGATGGCGTGGTCTTACCACGTCTTTCCTACCATCGCAAGTGATGTAGCTCTGGATAATTCTTGCCAATTCTGCCCACGGCTCTCCCAAGGTTGCCGACAAAACTAATTTCCCTTTTACAGTAAGGTTTGCCCTTCATCTTGGAAGATGGTCATGGCGTCTCGCAATCTCACCTTTTTCAGAGTCCACACGGGTCCAGTGGCTAGTAGTCCTGAAACTTCTACAATTATGTCATCAATGACCACTATCTGTCTCCCTCTCACCATGGAATTATTTTCTTACAAGTTCTACAGAAACTCAATTAGCATCATCTCATTGGATTGTTGTAGACGATTAAGGTAAGCTATCCATCTTGCCCTTGCTAGGATTTCTCATGCAGCATCAGAGACCATCAACACCTGTGGCTCACTGCGAATTGATCTTCCTCCCATCTTATTCACGCTTAGCACACTATAAAAAACATAGAGACGATAATGGAACAATAGGGTGTTCAAATTTTTAGCTCACTGTTAGGAAAGCACAAAGAAGTTAATGGAACAGCAAGCTGTTCAAATTTCTAACTTACTGCTAATTTTTGTAGAGAAAAACACGGAAATGGCTTCAGAACAGCAAGCCATGCATATTGGGAAGCAAAATACCGTTAAGCTTGCTATTCCCGAGTCATAATTGTTCTGAATGATGAGCTGACACATATGCCAGCAATTATGGGGATCACCCACGCCCCCCTGTAATGTGGTAGGTCGTCCTCCGCCGTCAAATAAAGGAGCAGTGTGCTGAATTGCCATAGTACAGAGTAATAAAGGAACAACGTATAGAGATATTCCATGTTTACAAAAACGAGCGGATTACTGAAATCGAGGCGTATGATAGAATCGCTAATAAATATGGAAATGTCATGATATGATGTGAGAACTGGAGGATATGACATCTGACATGAATAAAGGTTCTTATGCGATCATTATTAACTTTTACCATCATAATTGATTTGTAAATGATTTTCATGTATTCAAAGGTTCAAAAGGGTTATATACATAATCTCATTTGAACCACTTATAAAGATATAAGAAGAAGGGTTTTATAGTTACTATTGGTGTATAAGAAATATGACTTCAATACCATCAACAGAGCTCTATTGCCGACAGGTGTCCATAACCTTGACAGAGTTGTTTATTTCACCCTTGGAACCATAATCCTTTGTGTATGCTTAGGAAAGTGCTGTTGCAATTTCAAAATGGAGGCCATTGTGATCACTTGGTAACCAGCTGAATCACAATGCCATTCACTAGGAAGGAGTGAAAGGTGGGCAGGTCGGCTCGTGATGAGACCTCCTCTTCCAAGGAATTTTTATTTTTCTGGTGTGCCTCTTGGATCATATCCCTAGTGTGGTGGCCATAGTGGAAATGTCACTTCACTTTCTTCCTTATGATCATGGTAGGTTGGCTCTTGATGAGACCCCCTATCCTTCATTTGATAAATCATGTTAGTAATCATATAGATAATCAATTTTTCTTCTTTTCTTTTATATAAAACTTTTCCTATTTATATACAGAGGGTGGTTCAACACTCCTTAATAGTAGGGATGGTGGAAGAATTCTAAACATCTCAATAGAGAAAAATATGCCCTTATTCTTATTCAATAATAATGATCAAAGAGAAATATGGGGATTTAGGAAGAACCATCATGATAAAAATAATAAATCATATTGGTATTAGTAAAATAATGACATCAAGGTGATCAATAGTTGTGTCCTTTCCTCTTTTCTCTTATCAATTTAAAGCAATTTCTTCTAGAGATGACGATTTTTATGTGATTTGTTGATTTCAGAATCCTTTAGTTTTTGTATTGTTGCATAGATGTATAGATGTGCTTCAATGACCATTACTCACAAAAAATCCTCCAAATGGTAAAACACATATACAAAAAAAGGAAGAAAAATGCACTCCAAAAATGTTGTTCTCAAGATGGAACAGCTACTGTTTCTTTAGAGGGAAAGCAAAAGAATATTTGCACACGAAGACCGTAAGAAAAAAGGAAAAAACATGGTTGGAACTATTGTTCCTTGATCGAAATTGCTGTTTCTTGATTAGAATGGTAAAGAAAGCAAGTGCAAACAAAAAAATGTGAAAATGATGTTCCTTCGGAAAGGAACAACAAAAAATGAAAGTGTTGTTCTTTCGGAAAGGAACAACAGAAAATGAAAATGTTGTTACTTCGGAAAGGAACAACAGAAAACGAAAGTGTTGTTCCTTCAGAAAGAAACAACAGAAAACGAAAGTGTTGTTCCTTCAGAGAGGAACAACAGAAAAACAAAAGTGTTGTTCCTTTGAAAAGGAACAGTAGAAAAACGAAAGTGTTGTTCCTTCGGAAAGGAACAACAGAAAATGAAAGTGTTGTTCCTTTAGAAAGGAATAGTAGAAAAATGAAAGTGTTGTTCCTTCGGAAAGGAACAACAAGAATGCGAATATGTTGTTCCTTTCCTTTGGAAAGGAACAACAAAAATGTAGAAGTGTTGTTCCTTCGGAAAGGAACAACAAAACATGAAAGTGTTGTTCCTTCGGAAAGGAACAACAAAAATACAGAAATGTTGTTCCTTTAGTAAGGAACAAAAAAACGACGGAAATGTTGTTCCTTCAGAAAGGAACAACACAATGCAAAAGTGTTGATCCTTCGGAAAGGAACAACAAAATGGTGGAAATGTTGTTCCTTCGAAAGGAACAACAAAATGCAAAAGCGTTGTTCCTTCGAAAAGGAACAACAATAATGCAAAAATTGCATAAATGCAGAAATCTATACAAGAAGTAATTTACACAAACAAAACAAAAGAATTATGTACAAAATTTAAAAGCAATCAAATCACTTAGTGAACCAAAAGTGAGGAAGAGTTCTCTTCCTCAGCCAGAATCTGCATGTCGAAGTCTTCCTGGAGTTGCTGGTAGAAGGATTCCCAAGTAAGTGGTGTGCGGTATAATCGAACTCGGTGGCCATTTGACTTAAAGGTATCTCCAAATCCATAAATGGTGGTTAAAGTAATGGTGCCATTATCATGCACCTTCTGGATTTCATATGGTCTCGGCCAGCGAGTCTGAAGTTTCCCTGGAAAATCCTGAAACCTGGAATTGTATAGGAGCGCCCAATCTCCTTCGCGGAAGACTTTATTTTTGATGAGGGCGTCGTGCCATCTTGCTCTCTGTTTTTGGATTGATGCAGTATGTTGAAGAGTGGAGAGCCAGATTTCATCCAGCTCATTGATTTGTTGTAGTCTATTAATCTGGGCCTCATTTAAATCTAGACCAACTTCTTGTGTTGTTCTCAAGGTTTGTATTTCGAATTCTATTGGAAAGATGGGTTCCTTTCCAAATAGTAGCTGATATAGTGAATACCCGGTAGTGTTTCTCCATGTTGTTTTGTATGCCCACAAGGCTTTTGGCAATCTTGTAGCCCAATCGCATCTGTGTGATGCAATGGTTTTTGTTAGTATTGCTTCTATTACTTTATTCGTGCTCTCTACTTGGCCATTTTCTTGTGGGTGGTACGGAGTGATAATTTTATGCTGAATATAATAGTTTTTTAGTGTTGCAACAATTTTATTACCAGCAAACTATGATCCCCCATCCGTGATTATGTCTCTTGGGAGGCCATATAGCGCAAATATCTAGAACAGGAAATGAATGAAAAAATCCTCTCTAGCTCTTGGCAGTGCCTCTGATTCAACCCATTTGGTCACATATTCTGTTGCTACCAAAATATATGTTTTCTGGTTTGATGATGGGTTGATTGGACTAACAAAATCGAGTGCCCAATGCTCAAATGGTTCAATGACTAGTTGTGGGTTCAAAGGCATTTCGTCGAATTGTCCAGGGCATCCTGCTCTTTGGCAACTGTCACAAGCTTGAACAAATTTCCTTGCATCTTTGAAGATTGTGGGCCAGTAATACCCTGTTTGCAGAACTTTGTGACCACTTCTTCGATCTGTGAAATGTCTGCCACATAGTCCGTCATGACAGGCTTTTAGTATGTCAAATATTTCATCTTCGCGGATGCATCTTCGAATGTGCATATCTGCCCCTGTATGAAATAGGTAGCCCCCAATCCAAGAAAATTGGGTACTACGCTACACAATCTGTTTTCATTCATTGGGAGTCAAATGTTTTGGTAATTTGTCTACTGCTAGACAATTCGCAACATCAGCGTACTAGGGTGTTTTGACAGTAACAGTGAACAAATGTTCATCTAGAAATTGCTCTTCGATTGCTGCTGCATCCACTGGCTTTGGCATTCGTGAGAGAAAATCAGCTACAAGATTTTCTTTCCCAGGTCGATCTTTTATTGTGATGTCGAATTCCTGTAAAAAAATCAACCATCTCGTTACTTTACCATTTGTAATTGGTTTATTTGGTAAATATTTTATGGAAGACTGATCTGTATATAAAACAACAGGATATCCAGTGATATAATGCCTAAATTTATTTACAGCATGTATTACAGCTCAAATTTATTTTTCAGTAATAGTATAGTTCAACTCAGCAGGAGACAAATTCTTGCTAATATAATAGATTGCAAATGGTTTTTTTGTCTTCTTCCTGCCCAAGGACTGCTCCAATAGCTGTGTCTGAATCATCTCATGAAATTTGAAACGGCAGGTCCCAATTTGGACCTTTGAGCACTGGGGCTGTTGACACAAGCTTTTTTAGATGCTCAAAAGCACGGTCACATTTATCTGTCCAAACAAAATCAACATTCCCCGTTAGTGTGTATAGAGGTGCAGCTATTTAAGAAAAATGTTCTACAAATCTCCTATAATAACCAGAAAATCCAAGAAAACTGCATACCTCTGTCTGTGTGGTAGGAGTAGGTATTAAAAAAATTATTTGAATTTTGGCCGGATCTACCTGTATTCCAACTGCTGAGATATAATGACCTAGGATGAGTCCTTCAATCATCATCATATAACATTTTTCATGGCTCAAGCAGAGCCTGGTGGCGATACATCGTTGTAGCACCTTTTCCAATGTGTCTAGTACTGGGTCGAAATCATCTCCGTATGGTGTGAAATCATCCATGTATACCTCAAGCCCTTCATTTATTAAATCTGAAAAGATGCTGAGGATAGCCCTTTGAAATGTGGCAGGGACATTGCATAGGCCAAAGGGTAAAACTCTGTAGGCAAATGTTCCCCAAGGATAGGTAAAAGTAGTTTTGTCTTGGTCTTTAGTGGCAATCTGAATTTGATTGTATCCGCTGAAGCCATCCATGAAAGAAAAGAATTTCTTTCCTGCTAATGTATCTAATACCTAGTCAATGAATGGAAGCGGAAAGTGGTCTTTCTGGGTTGCTTTATTAAATTCTTTGTAATCTACACAAATCCTCCACTTTCCATTCTTCTTTGGCACCACTACAAGCGGAAAGACCGATTTGCTATCGGATATGGGATAAATAAAGTTTACATCTAAAAGTTTTTGTAGTTCAACTTTCACAATGTCTTTTAGATGAGGGTTAAGTCTTCTTTGGGGTTGGAAAACAGGTCTCGCATATTTTTCTGTATAAATGTGGTGTGTACATAGCTGGGGATCGATTCCCTTCATGTCTGGATAATCCCATGCAAATGCTTCCTTGTATTTTGTCAATAGTTGGATCAACTTGTCTACTTGTTCAGGAGTCAGGTTATTATTGATGTTTAAATTTTTTCCTGGCTCAGTCTCTATAGTTTTGCTATTTGAAACAGAGGTAGTAGGTATTGTTTGATCATGAGTGTTTTTGACAGTATATTCTTCCAATTCATTATCAAATGCTGCTTCTATCAAGTGACATTGTACGTGGGATCTGGCTTCAGTTTGGTTAATAAAGTTGTTAATAATGTCATCCTCTATTTGATCTTTGAAATCGAGGGCATCTTCTATAGTTAATGGGGATCTAATGTTTTCGGTAAGGTATGATACATGATGTTTTTTAGTTTTTATTATTGTTGCACTTGGCTGGGCTAGAGGGTATAGAGCTAGATTCTTGATGTTACTCCCTCTAGTTATGGTCATACTGCCTTGTTGCCAGCCAATATAAGCATCAACAGTTGCAATCCAAGGTCTGCCTAAAATTAACGAATGTCCATCAAGTCGATTTTTGGGATTTATTATCAGAAAGTTGGCAGGATATTCCCAGGAATAAACGGATACCATGACAACATGTAGTGTGCCTTCCAGCCTAACCACTGATTGGTCAGCCAGTTCTAATAAAGTGGAAGTTGGTTCTATTGATGTAATGCCCAGTTTTTGACAAGTGGTGGTTGTTAAGATATTACTTGTAGCCCCTAAATCAACTAAGGCATTTGAAAAGATTTGTCCATTGATTTGCACTGTCACTATTGGATTTCCTGGGTCTTCATATTTGATAGGTGTTTCTCTTCCTGATAACAGGTTAGATAAAGTGCCAA
The DNA here is from genome assembly GCA_000404065.3 of Pinus taeda. Lineage (NCBI taxonomy): Eukaryota > Viridiplantae > Streptophyta > Pinopsida > Pinales > Pinaceae > Pinus > Pinus taeda. Next base: position 43,827 of record APFE031417845.1, on the reverse strand, counting down.
CTACTTGGACTGTTGGGTTATTTGTTATTCTCCTCCTTGGTTTTTTAATACATAGATATTTGATAATCTTTGCGTATATTGGGATATCTTGGATAGATTGGAGGAGTGAGATTTTTATATACAAATTCTTAAGTTCTCCTAGAATATCAAAGTCAGGATGTTCTATAGGACATGGTATAATTAATCGTTCTGGGAATGGGGGAGAAGATGTGGTTGCTTGGTCATGAGTCTGTTTTCTGACCACATCTTCTTCTTGTAATGGTTGTTCCGTGGGTAACTGATTTTCAACTTGAACATTTTTATCTCACTCGGTCTTTATAATGTGCCCAGACCTTAATTGAAGGTTGTTGCACTCCCTTAAACGAGTTTCTAGCTCTGGTATTTCAATTATTTGAACAGATTGGATCGGTCTATTATTTGGGTTCGGGTTGGGTTGGGCTGGCAGTTACGGTCTTAAATTGGACTGGGAATTTTGTTATAGTGCTAGCAGTGTAGGTTGAGGAAGTGGAATGGTTCCTACTGGTTGATTCATCGGTCTTTTCCAGTTTGTCTGCCAGGCTTGACTCTACGAAGTGGGAGGGGACCATTGTGCTGGATATGCATTATTTTGCCACTATGGTGGGGCGTAGAGAAAATTTGGCCAATTAGATTGGCTTGCTTGATTCAGCCATAGAGATGATGAAGGAAATGGTTGTTGTGACCAATTTGAGAAGGGTGGTTGATTTTGCCACATTGTATTATATTGCTGAGCATGATACCGTGGAGGTTGGAAAGAAGAAGTTGGATCGGGGAACATACCTGATTGTCGTGACTGCCATTGACGACGCTGATTAAGTAGGTACACTAGTTCTGGTTCTTCTTCTGCTTCTTTGTATACTGCTTTCAAACCAAGAAGTGAGGGATAACTCTCTATAGAGTGGTCTTTTGTACAAATGGCGCAAACTTGAACCGCATCTAGTGGGCACTCTTTGTGGTTGTGTTTCTTTCTACATCTAGGACATAATATTGCCAAATTTTGCTTTGCCTCTGCTTGTTTCTGTTTGGATTTCATAATATCGAGCTGCATTGTTAAAGCCCCCAATATATCAGTTTTGAAATTTTCTAATAAATTTCCAATTTCTGCGCGAGTTACTCCTTCTCCAGAGATCTTGTTATCCCTTGTAAACCTGTCATGTTCTGCTGGTTTTAGCCTTGTGCTTCCTTGTGAGCTCCTGATACATAAATCAATGATGTTAACAAAATCTTCTTGATAGATGTCTCCTTTTCCCATAATATTTAGTGTTTCAATCCATTGTTCCTTCATACCTTTAATTAATGTTGTTTTTAATACATTGTCAGGTAAGGGTAATGATGCATAAGGGGATCTTTGAAGATTATACTAAAAATGTTCAACATATTCTTCTAGTGTTTCATTAGGTCTAGCTACCATCTGAAATATTTCATCTTTTAACTCTCTAGATCTACAATAATCCTGATATTTCTTTAGTAAAGCACCTTTAATCTAATCCCAATCATTTATAACAGCTCCACCCAACCCCATAAACCATCGTAAAGTAGCTCCTTTCAATGTAGAGGGAAATAGTTTCAGCTTTTGGGGGTCGGTGGTATAGTCATATCCTCTACACAACACATCAAATTCAAACAAAAATGCATCTAGGTCTTCCGATTTTAGGCCATGAAATGTAGGGATATGCTGGAGAGGAATTGCCTTCATAGGTGCATTGACTGCAGTATGTACAATGGGATATTGCAGTGTGGAGGTTTGGATGTTTGGTTGGTTTTGGGCCATTTGGTCAAATATGTGCCAATAACCTTCTGGAATTTCTAGGAGGGTATTCTTAGGTTGGTTAGATGGAGCAGGGATGGCCTTAATAGGAATGGTCTTAACAACACTTCCTTTGTCTGGGATGATGAGAGTTCCTAATGTCTGGGGGGGATTTTAGCTCTTAAGGTTCTTCAACTTCATTCTGGATGATTTTTGCGGCACTTCCCTTATCTGGGCTACTTAATCGCTGAATTATTCCAAGAGGAAATCTTGGTTCTTCAGTTTCCCCTGTTTCTCCTCTCCCTTCACAGAAATTACTAAGGTTCCCTTCTTGCAATGATTTTGGGCTAGAATTCTCAATTTTTTGAAAATCTTACTCCTCAGTTTGGCTGTGCACCTCAGCAAAGGCTACAGATGGTGATCTTGTGGCCTGAAGGGAACTAGTAGGTTGTCTAGAAGCAACTTTTCTAGGTCCTACTAAAGGCTGAGATTATGCTTTTTTGAGGATTTCGTCTATAAAGGTCGATCAGCCAAGGGTCACTGGCCCCTTAGCTTTATCAGGCTTGGGTAGTGGTTTAGGATTCTTTTCAGGATTTTTCTACTTAGTCATGCACACAAATCAAATGCTGATTTCCACCCAAAATAACAGCAAATCTGCAGGAAAGCGGGTAGGGGAGCAGGGCTGTTACATGCTTCGTACGTAGGTCCTTACCTTCCATTTTTAAAACCCATTTCTCTCCTAGCAGGTACTTACACTACTATGAAAAGAAACAAATGGCTACACTCTTCCCCAGCAACGGCGCCAAAATGTCAAGTAGTAAAAATGGTATTTTTCACCTCTATTTACCCTACATTAATTATCAATCCAGGTACGATTTGCTATCTCAAAGAGTGTACTCAGTTTGAGGCAGTCACTTGTCGAGAGTAATGCTAGTAATATAGTGCTATTGCAAAAGTAAATAAATGTTGAAAACAAAATCTAAATGTTATGACAAGAACTTGAAATGCTTTGTAACTAGATCATTCATTTAAGAAACTACAACACTTCCCTTTGTAAACTGATGCAATTGAAAAGCAATCAAGGAGAAGATCATCAATCTAGGAACTGGAGAGCACTAGTCAAGGTTCACTATAGTTTCAGATCATTCTATTCGCACTGAAGCAATTACTTGAAATGATAATTCAATCGAAAAAAAAGGGAACAACAACTAATCTATTTAAAAACATTGAACAACAAGGCTTTAACCTACGGAAATGAATCATAATCTAAAGGGATTAAGCAATAATCTTTACCTCAGAAATGATTCGAACAACAAACCGAAAATGGAACAACAAACTAAAATAAGTTATGAAATGTTGAGCAACAACCTGAATCAAATGTAAACACATAGCAAACTAAATTGAATGTTACACACATCGCATCTATACTGAAGGAAGCAGTAATATAGGTTTCGGCATAACAAATATTAATCACGGTTTTGAAGAAACAGTAATTACAGTTACCATGGAACAACAATCCCAATGAACAACAATCATACTTGGAGGTAAACTGTAGATAAATAGACAATAGTACCGATTTATAAATACACAGCACTGTTACTTTGTGAACGAACAATAATGGTAATCTGTAAGGAACAACAATGTTATACAATGATATCAATATGTAAAGGAATGACAATGCGATACAAATTTAGAATGAACAGCATAACATTCCAATTACAGAGGATAACCTTACTATTCAAATATAAATGAAATACAACATAGCCAATAAATGAGATAATAAGGAACAATAGATTACTGAACAAAGCAAATAAAAGGAATCAAACCACACACGACTTGGAATTGGAAAATAATGGTACATGAAGCAAGTGATCCACCACGGCCGGGCCCTTAGCCTCCAGGGACGCACTGTTGTGGTTACTCCAGAATCAAAGACAAAAAGACAACATAATTTATGTATTAATCATCAAAACAGAGTTACAGTAATCACTCTTTAAAAAGATTCGATGATCAAAGTTTAAGTTACAACAATGAATTTCATAAAACAACAATAATCCGCCCCTTGGGCTAGCAACGTTGTCCCTTTTTATAGCTGTTGGGTGGAAATACCAAAGATGCAGATATTCTCTAGGGTAGCGATCCCTCAGGATCAAACGATCCTGAGGGATTTGCCATACCATTATTTCTCAGTTATCTCTTTGTTCTCTTGCGCTAATTTGGTATCTCCTCTTCCTTTTCCTGGCTCATACGCTTCGATCTGGATTGCCTTGTTTGGATGCGGTTCCCTGTCAAAGGGACAACAGTTGATTTCGTCTTGTCTTTTCCTTTGGAATGGCGATCTTCTATTTTCTTCCTTTTTTGCATAGGAAAAGGTAATAATTAGTCATTTTATGTTACTCACAAATATTCTAAACTTTATCATAATCTTTCACCATATGCCCATTTCATAATTTAAAGAAGTTATGAATGAAAGGAAAAGATAATGAAATAAGTGGCAATTACATACCTTCTGTCATGCTCAACAGTCTCCCTCTCCATCCCTCTTGCAAATGGTAGACTAGTTAATCTTCAAGAGGTTGGTTAGTAGAAATTAATTAAATAGAATTGACACATATTACCTTCATTTCCTTACCCATTCTCTTTCTCCTATTAGATATTGCACACTTCCTTTGACTCTACAGAGGGGAATTCGAAACACTATCCAAATGGTATCGAATTTCTAGAGGGATCTTACTACCTCTTTGTAGCAAGTAGGCACCATTTCCAAATATAACATGGAAAAATGGAAATGATAAAGTTTAACTTTGTAATTAATTACTATCATAGATCCATCTTAACTTCAAATGTACCAAGCATAGAGAGGGATCAAAAATCTTAAGAGGCAAACCTATTTTTGAGTGAAAAACTTGAGGAAAGGTTTGCATGTCGAGAGATTTGATTCATTTGAATGTTTGGTAGATTTGAAGTTAATATGGATATATAATGGTTTCTAATAATACCAATATAGATCCATATTAAGTATAGAACAAGCATGCATCAAGAGGTATCAAATATTTTTAGGGTGCATCGAGAGGTATCAAAAATTCCCCGACGGGAGTGCTTTACCAGAATTGTCTCAACGAAAAAACTAATGTTACATTTCTCTGGCAGCAAGACTCTCCTCCTGGTAATGAGTGACATGAAGACGGTTTGTATGGCCAAGATGGAGACGACCCTTAGAGAGTAAGTCATGGCTTCCACTTGGATTAAAATTGAATACATGTGGCCTATAATTGGTTCACGTAATGCTTCTGTATGGTGGAGGTGTTTTCACATTAAATACATGAGTGTGAATTTGGGATTTCCAATGATATTCAACATTCTAATTGTTCAATCGATGAGGGGATGGAGGTGAAAACATATGGTGGATTGGGTGTGGTTTTTATTTTCTCTAATAGTCGATCATGGTTCTTTAATGACCTCACTATCATGCAAGCTCTTGGGATGGTGGACCATGGGAGAAGCATTACACTTGGTGTTAGTTTGACGTATTGCATCAACCTTGTTTCACGTTTGGTAATCATTGCATCCTAAATGTAGTTTTATATAATAGTTCGTCTGATGTTTCAGGGTGGAGAACATCATTTGTGTGTCTAGGATGGTGAATCCCAGTTGTCTTTTATACATGGTATGCTCTGGAGTTATGTTTTCTCTTCTGCAGTATTTTCTCACGTGATAGTTTCAATTTCAAGAGAATATTATTCTCACTAGTGTTTGCTTTCCCATACTACTAAGGTGAGGGCTAGTTCAAGTATCATTGTTGGTCCTTACTCTATATCTTCTGAGGTTTAGGTCGTCTCAAGTATCATTATTGGTCATCGTTACCAGTGTGTTCTTGCCAAAACTTCTGAGGTTTCGGCCAATTCAGGTATCATTGTTGGTCATCGTTCTATTGTAGTCCTATAGCAAGAAATATAATTGTGAGTGTTACGGGGTCAAGTAAAGGAAGCCATTTTTTGTGTGTGTTTCATACATAACTCAATGTCTAGGAATTCATTTGAATTGGTTGCACTCCCCATTATATGCCTTTAATCCCTCGAGCCCTAGGAAATATCATTTAATTTCCCTGTCTTAGTCGTTGGAGTCTGGTATAGTGGGTATTTTTCCATTTGGTTCTAATTTCATTTACAATCGAGTTTTCCAAGGGACATTTATAAAGTCACAAGGAGTCAAATAGTCTTTTGTTTTGTTCCACAAAGGATATAGTCTCCATTTTGGTCTGGAACCATTATTTTGAAGGTTCGTCGACTACATTGAGTTTCCAGTTGTGGATTTCAAGTTATCCTTCATTTTTCACTTGGTATTTTGGGTCATAGATGGTTTATCCTATCCAGTCTTTCACCATTGTCAGTTCAGTGGGTCGTTCCAAAATTTTCTTGTTAAGTTTACTTGTAGGTATTGGATTCATATGGTCCCGCGTCAACGTTTTCTCAATTGTAGGGGAGGCACACTAGAGACATGTTCCTCCAGACATCGTCGACTATTTGGATGGGAGTCGGTTGCAAATTTATTTGATGTTGTTCCTATGAAAGTGCGAAAGGAAATTCACATCCTGGAAGCAAAGGAATTTGGAGATCGAATGTATCTCTTAGATTATGAACTCTATAGTGGTAAAACCAAATGGGTGTCAAACCCAAGAAAAATGAGGAAGAGAAGGTTATATTTTTTGCACTCTATATCAACACACATATAGATGGAGACTCTTCTTCACATGGTGCTCCGAGACAAACATGTAGATAAATACAAAGTCTTTGATGGCCAAGAGGACTTGAAGAGGATACTAAGGGATATTCGTTATGAAATGAACGACATTTTGGTTTGATTGAACAAAATGCAACGTTATATAATTTCATATTTGGACACTGACTCAAATGCACTTCAAAATGGGGAAGCGGTTATAAATGCTCCAACAATCAATATGGTTAGTGCAAACTCCTCTCTAGGTTACTCGATGATCATTTTGGATGAATGAATTCATCTTTGTTTTTGTTTGTCTTATGGTTTCATAGTCAGTGGTTGTTCTTATGTCCCCACATTTTCATCTTTATCCTTGTTTGGTACTTGTTGCTAGTGAGTAAAATGTTATTTGCTAGTTTTTGTAAGGTTGGAAATCCACCACACTAAATTGTTCACAATTAGGCGATTGATCTTTTGTTCTATTTTCAGTAACTTATTGGTCTTTTGACCAAGTCAACATTGTGATCCAAAGAACATCCAATGTAATTTTGTTTTATTTTTTCTATTAATAAAAAGCATTTATCGGATATTACAAAAAAAATTGTGTGTTAGAAATTAAATAACAAAGCAATGAAACAAAAAATTGGAAACTCAAAAAAGCATAAAACAAGAGAGGCATAGACATACGTGGTTCACCCAATTTGGGTTATGTCCACAAAGAAGCAAACAATCCTTCCTTTTATATTATCCAACAAATTGAAGGAATAAAACCTATAGCACATCAATTGTAACTTCCTCTTCGCTCTCACACAATCTCCTCTCTTTATGTTTTTACAAAATAATTGATAGCTGTAATACAATTTCAACATATAAATAGACGGTTTCCTTCTAGAGAAAAAAACCCTAAATTAACATAATTTCTATTGTCAGATATTCTGCCTAATGAATGATCCAGATTGACTACAAAATTAAAATAATTTACAAGGAAAATTTCTCAAATTTTTTTTTTTGGGGGGGGGGCTTAAAAACATGCTACTGCCCCCCCTGGATCCCCCTATAGTAGTAGGAGGGGTAAACCCCCCAATACTCCCCGTCAAGCATTATATATATACCCTGTTACACAACATTTTGTCACTGTCCTTGTACTCCTCGTTCCACAATCTTGGAGGACCTTTACAGTGAACCCTACATGCTTTCCCATCATGAAGAAGTTCTTCTCTTCATGAGAAGAACAATTCCCTTTTGCATCATTTCCCAAGAATCTTCCTTTTACCCAGTTTACAAAACCAGTGCTAATGACCCGTTTCCTCCTCGCACTGATTTGCAGAGATTAAAACTAGGACTAGCGTCGTACAATGCTACTGAGCCTTTTCTCAGTCACACCGATCCTCTTTTGGTAAGTTTTTTAAATATGGAGTCGAAGCTTCCAAGTCTAGAAGCTTCGTAACAGAAGTCTAGTAAATGGTTGGGCTGGATGGAGCTGAGGAAGTCGGTTTGGGCTCCTTTCCCCTATTAGGATGGAACCAACCCAAGAACTAAAGCCTTCTCCCATGATAAGAGGAACCATCTCACCTCCATCCAAACTATATAAATCCCTCCTTTTACAAGCTAAACTAGTTTTCATTTTTACTATTTTTGGAGCTTGAATAATCAACAAGATATCATAGCTTGTAGCTCTTTAGTTTATCTTTGAGGGAGAATAGTGTGTTTGGTTTGGTTTGAGATAGGGGAGAAGTCTTAAAACTTCCATTGTTGGGGCTATCCATGAGATGCTAGCAGAAGTGTGGGAACCCGAATACATCAAAGGAGACCAGCAACGTCAAGGCATTGTTGTAATCTCTTTCTGAACTTATATGAATACAACTATTGATTGATTTCATACATTGAAGTGTTATCTTACATTTGATGGCTTAATGTTCCTTGACTTGTTAAGTAGGTTGAATGCAATTTGTATGTTATCACATTTGTTGTTGTTGTTTGTTTGCTTGTTTTAGGTATTCGAAGGAAGGAAACGAAAGATAGTTGGAGAAAGGACGCAAGATCATCACCAAGTGGAATAGCATTATAAGAGGTAGGCCCTCTTATTTGATTCTAGCTTAAGGAAGTTACCTAGTATGGTCACCAATTTGTGGTGCAAGTAAATTCTCAGTATGGACACAAACAATTCCTCTAGCCCGAGAGAGCGGGTCTAGCCACATCCCTCGAGGTTCCATGCAATTTCCTCCTCATTACCACTTCCTTCCTGATAAGGAGCAATATCGAACTGCCAAGCAACGCGCCTAGAAATTAGGGACATCCTGGCAGGACACTCTAGTCCCACATCTGTATTTACATAATCAAAATGTCATGAATGCATGTATTTCAAAAACAATAAAAAAAAAATTAAATTTTTTTTTTTTTTACCTCCATTGTCATAATCTTCTCCCTTTGGGAGCGGAATATCTGGATCACCGCAAAAGTCGATACTGCTATAGGGTCCATCCTCTACTACGATCAGTTGTCAACGTAGCCACGAAAAGAAGGCGGGCTTATATGACATATGTTGGCCCCCGATGATTCTAGGGATCAATACACGCCAACAAACCATTTGTCGGTCTCGTGGAAATGACTATTCCACCTCAGCAAGCTGGTAGTGAAATAATGGGACCCACTCCAAAAAGAAGGTCACTAGAATGATACTGTAGAAGAACTACTTCAGGTTTCCTACCTTGGCTTTGGATAGCTGGCGCTTCATGTTTACCTTCATGGCTTCTGCCCAGTTGAATATAGTCGGCGCCATACAGTCTATAGCATATTGAAACTTTGATTTGTTAGACTCAAGTTGTGCCTGAGCTCCAGCAACTCTGTTGATGGTAAAAAACAACACTTTTAGCACAAGATCTCGAATAGTCATGATCTCTATCTTGCTGCTCTTTGATTTTAGTGCTTCCGGGCAGTGTTCTGTGAGCAACATGTTCACACTTTCCCCAATAGGCATGGACCCATACAGATTGATTGGTTCCCCTCTTCGGGACATTCCTGTGATGAAATAAATGTCAAAAGTTTCCAAGTCTATTTCTTAGTCCCGGATCATAAAAACTTCCCGATTGACATCCTAGAGACTGATCAAATACTGCAACAACTCGGGTTGAGCCCGAAGACCTGGTGTGAGGAAGAATTTGAGGAGCCCATAGTTCCTCAGGGCATTCAAGTAGTTTGGGTCTGTCATTTCTTGTGTATCAATGTCCTCATGCTCATGTTACCTCCAATCAACCATTTTTCGTTGTGTTTTCCCTACAAAAACCATTAAATCAAGTCAATAATCATCCTTGGCTAATAAATTTGGATAAAATCATAGAAATCCGGGGAAAAAATTGAAGTTTTTGTGTTCATGACACCGATGTTACTGTTTTAAAAACAGTACCACCAATGGCGTGATTCACAGAGGTAATAAACCTCGATCAACACGATTCCATGCCCGGAAATCGCGCCAATGGACGACGATTTTTTTTTGCTAAATCCTCCTTAAGAAATCCAAAAAATGGTTAAAAATAGTAAAAATAAGCATTAAAATGAATCTAAAGGTCTCGACTCTTACTTGCAACTAACGGATCGTTGAATGGCCTCCCGGATCTCCCGCAATCTGCTCCTGAAAATCTAGGGCACAAATGGGTGAAAAGTTCTCCACACAAGGTAAAATGGTAAAATGGTAAAAATTACTTACTTTTTCCTCCTTTTATTCATCTTTCATGAAATATTAGGGTTTTAAAAGTATTTTGAACCTATTTTTTCCTCAAAAATTGGATAATGCGTTTACCTTTTGTGCAACAACAGGCAACATATTACTGATAATGGTACTGGTGTTAGGTCCCTATAATTCTAGTGATTACCCCATTACTATTGTAATTATATCCCTTATTAATATTGTTGTGCCCCTATTGTCCCCATATTGTTATTACAGTGCCCCATAGAATCCCTCTATTGTTATTTTTGTGGCTTTATATTATTATTGTTAGGTCGGCTGTGTTATATTGTGACTCCTTAGAATCTTATATATAGAAAGGAGGTTTTTTCTTTTGAATCATCCAAGAAATTTTCATTTGTGTAATGTAAAGGAGGTTGCCCCCTTAAAGAAGCTGAATTCTAAGGCGTTGATCTATCTTTTCTATGTTTTTGTGAACTGGTTTCATAATATTATGTTTTATGTTTCTATATGTTGTCATGATTATGTTATACATGTATCACGCTGATTTGTTGATCTTGCAGACTTACAATCAAAATAATACTTACAATTAACAAGACTTTTAACCATGGATATTACCAACCATACCATACCATACCATGGGTCATCAATACCACATGCCCAAAATCCATTCACATTTCAAAATCAAAATATTTTATATTTTTTTTTTAAATTTAATTCTATTACAGTTTTGGGCCAAGAGACACTCTCCACCCCAATATGGAAGAGTTGTTGTAATGTCTAGTTATATTATGTTATCTAAACATTTTGACTAGGTCAAATTACATAAAAATAAAAATAAAATTATTAATCAACCATTTTGACTCAGTAAAATTATATAAAAATAAAAATAAAACTAAAAAATTAAAATTAATAAATAAACCAACCTAGATCCATCTGAACTACGAATCTATAAAGCTCCGACAAGGATCAAATCTATCAAGGTGCAAACCTTTCTTCAATTTTTGCACTCAGAAAAGAGGTTTTCACCTTGAGAGATTTGATTTGTAACATGTACATCCCTTCTAATACTACTCATATGGAGAAATTAAAACTTAGTAAAATAAAACAATTTATTTATTCCTTATTTATCGCTTTATTGCTTAATCAACCATAAATGTTTATAAATTGAATCCACCATGATTAACATCAATAGGATTCTAGTATTTAGGTTATCTGTAAAGTTTCCAAAAATATGCAATTAATTAAATTTCCCTCATTAATTTTTAGGTTTTCATATGCCTCACACCTAACAAATCTACAGGTCTAAGGTTTGTGCATATTTAATGATTGGTATTCACATGTTTTACCTATAATGTGTATATGTTATAATTATTTTGGCAACAAATATTAATCTAACCCATACCAAGACATCATGTTGATCTACAGATCATTGACACGCTGTGAGGAGTACCTACTATATTAATGACGATTCATCTCAATCTTGTTTCTAGGGTTGCTTGCCCTAATATGGGCCATATGTATCGAAGGAGTGAATCTAACAGTGGAGGTTGTTCCGAGATGGTTGAGGTAACTGACTGCATCACTAGCCTCGACCAAAATTCCATGTTCTCATCGAAACCGCTTGGAGCTCTACAACTTATCTCTTGTAGGGTTTTTATAATGCTTGAGAATTGTTCATCACATGTCAAAATTTTCTCTCTGAGCTTTTCTAAGCCAGGACCATCAACACCATAACTTGCTTAGCAGGTATTTTTTTTATATCCCTTGCTCACCATACATTGGTGATTGTAGGCTCAGCACCCAACATCCATGACAAGTTGTTCACTAGAGTCTTGGTTGGTCTTGGGGCACATGTACTCACAACAGAGTTCTTTGATTATCCTTATTAAAGATTTCAACAATTTTTACCAGCATCCTTACCTATTCCCCTACTGGTTTTTCCTACACCGCTACACCAAGGCCAGCTACCCTTGATAGGTGACAACCAGCACCAGTTCTTTGTTGTGTTTTACATTCTTCCTTATTACCAGGTTTGAAGCTAGGACTTCAATTAACTTGCACCTTTATTTATTTGCAAGTAAATGGTTATAGGTTCCAATTGTTTTTGGCTATCAAGGAATTTTCACAACGATCACATTATCTCCCCCACTCTTTATTGTACCAGGTTATCCTACACGGCAATGTTAACTTACCCAAATTTTCTTCCTCATTGGCTTGTATAAAGTTCATGGCTAGTGTTTCATTGTTTTTTTTATGAATCCATCCAATTTACAAATAAATTTTTGATTAGCCAACCCTAGGGTTTGATAGTGATATAGCTTGTTCGGTCTGATTTAGAAGTTAGGGTCTATCCCGATAATAAGATTGTCAAATGTGTTTTTGTTATATCGAGTTCTGTAAATTATGAAGTCTCATTTTCTGCTATAATTACCCAACAATATTTTATGTACAAAGATCTTTCTGTTACATTTTCCTTGGGCTGTAATATGATCTAGGAGCAGATATCATTCTTACTATTTATATTGGTTTGATTTTTATTAAAAATGTTAATTATGCAGCAATAACCTATAACGCATGAATGATAATTTCCTCTCTGCAAGATATGGCAAGGGAATATGAATTCTTGTACAAAACTATCTAAAATTTCTACTTTGTTATTTCTTTTTCGTTGCGCAGCTGTGATAAATTTTCTTCCCTTTTATGTCCTGCAGGTTCTTGAAATAAGTTATTTTCTTTATATCTTGACACCTAAATTATTCTATTAAAAGTTCCATTAGTTTTTAATATATTCTGTTAACAAATTCATGTAACTGTAAAAAGAACACTCATCATCTGATTACTAAGGTCCAGATCTTCTGGATCAGAAGAGAAAGATGGTAGATTTTTCTATAGTAACTACGATACTTCTGTTTAGGCATTCAAGTGAATATACACATTTATTATCTTGTTGGTAATTAATTTCCAGTGATTTTATGAAGTTCATTTGTTTACTGTATTGAATTGAAAGTTGCATGATTTAAATAATTACAACTATTTGTATTAGTGTATCAAATGGTTATATGTTGCATATTTGAACACTTTTCTACGGTATTGTTTGCAGTTCAGTTCATCTATTTGTATATCTTGATTGTTTACCCTTTTAAAAGACCTAAGGTTGTTCCTAGTAGCCAGTGAACTGTCTAGCTTCATGAACTAACTTGATTCCTTAATCAAATTCATAATTTACAAAAACCTGGTCACCTAGTCACCACTCTAGGTTACCCAGTGCTTCAGCTATACATATTATTTTCCCTTTTGATGTTTAATTCTGGAAAATTATTTTTTCAATTGTTTCTTTGTCCTCTTATTACTTACTTCTATAGGGTGACCACCTAACCCTAACTGTAATTACAAACAAGACATTCTACATATATTTAATCATTTTCTTTTTCTATAACTATCTTAATCACATATTTCTTTTCTGAAAACATTATGTACAAATAATCAATCAGCTGTCCGGAACATTTTTCATAAAAACCATTCTCTCATTCGTTCTTTACTGAATGTTGAAAAATAAAAAATTTCCAAAAGAGTCTACCAAACCTTTTCCATATCCATAATTATCTAGTTAGAAACTTCCTCTTACACAGACATATAAAAATAAATAGTAGGGCAGTTTCAGTACTTATCTGCATCCTGATAATCCGTTCCGGAAAACTTGTTTAGGAAGACCACTCCTCCCTATCAATGAGAATGACTATTACATCCATTTCTCCCCCCTATCTCTCCCAATTTCCAGAGAGTTTGTTCGACTGAGAGTCCTTTTGGTAAATTACTTTGCATCAGAGCTTCACTTAGTGTAGCGAGAACTTACAATCTTCTATTCGACTTACAACCTTCCACTTGTCCAAACCAACTCAAGAATTAACTCTTAGGGTGGCGCCCTGCCTCCAATGAGTATCCTCCTCTAAACTCCTTTCAGCCAAAAAGAATAAGAGAAACCTCCTCCTCTCCAAGATTTTCCTTTAAATCTATAAGTGGTGGGAGAACAACTGCCCTTGCCAACTGTCTGGAAATAGGGAAATCTTGTGGGTCTTCCTATGAGTTTTCCTTTCCAGATTAAAACATTAATCATAAAAATAATAATAAACTTCTTTTAAGATTGCATCAAAATTTCATTAGGTTCTTAACCAACCTAAAAAATTACCAAATTCAAAGTAAAGTAATTAACAATAATTCTAAGTGTTTTTTTTCAAATGCGACTTGGGGTGTTACATCTCCCCCCCTTTACGCGTAACACCATCCTCGATGTTGACCCAATCTTGAAGAAAACAAGGATAAGATTGTTGTACAAAGCTTTCATATTCCCAACTAGCTTCCTCTGAGCTAAACTGCTTCAACTGCACTTTAACTTGGATGATAGCTCACCTCCATAGCATTATTTCTCTTAAAAATTCTTCATGTGGCTCGACTTGTAATATCAATTATGTATAAGTCATTAATCGTGCGGTACTAGGTCAAGGAAATATATATATATATATATATATATATGTTGTTAATACCCACTTTACCTACAAATCTTGCTAATTAATGATGTGTCTCGTGTCATATACATATTTTTTTAACATTGAGACATGAAATACATCGTGGACACATATGTGACTGGGTAATGCAAGTTGATAAGCTATTGGACCTATTCTTTCCAGAATTTTAAAGTTTCCACAGTAGTGAGGAGCTAACATCGTACAACCCCCCATCTTAAGGAACTCTTTCTGGGCTTCACTCTCACATATACATGATCACCAACATGAAATTCTCTATATGTTCTTTTTTTATCAGCATAAGATTTTTTTCTTTCCTGAGCAATTTTTAAATTTTTTCATAGCTTTCTCACTGTCTCCTCCATTTCTATCAATGTATCTAGCCACATTATTAACTTATCCTCAGGATTGCTCTAGTTAGTTGGTGTTCTACATCTTTTTCCATACAGTACTCCAAATGGGCCCATCTTTAGAGATTCATCGTAGTTGTTGTTGTATGCAAATTCAACTAAGTGAAGGTACTCTTCCCACTTAGTTGGTTGTTGCATTGCATACATCCTTAACATGTCTTCCAAGACTTGATTTACTTGTTCAATTTTCTTGTCAGTTTGTGTGATATGCAATGCTAAACTAAATTTCAGTTCCCAAAGATGAATTTAACATCTTTGTTGAATATAACTACTTTAGGAAGTCCATGTAATCTAAAATCTTATTTCATGAATATATCAACAATTTCTACAGTTTTATAAGTGGATTTGACAAGATTAAAATGAGTTGTTTTTCTTAACTTTTCCACCACCACCATGATGGAATTGTTTTGTTTCCTGAACCTAGGAAAACCTATTATAAAATACAACGTAATTGTATCCCATTTCCACTCGGGAATAGGAAGTGGGTGAAGCAGAACAGCTAGATGCTAATGTTCCACCTTAACCAGTTGACATTCTTAGCATTTAGCTAGGTATTCTATGATATCTCTTCTCATACCCAGCCAAAAAATAGCCCTTTTTAATTGTAGAAAATAACTTTTGATAGACTGGATGTGCCATATATGGACTCCTTCGAAATTCATCTAACATATATTGCCTAACAAGTTTTTGATTTGGCATATAAATCCTCCCTGTAAAAGTCAACGGCTGGTCTTTATTTATTCCATAATTAGTTTGTTCTCCAGAATCATGTATTTTCTTAGCTTACTCTGTTGGGTCCCTATAATACTAGTGATTACCCCATTACTATGGTAGTTGTACCCCTTATTAATATTGTTGTGCCCCTATTGACCCCATATTGTTATTACTGTGCCCCATAGAATCCCTCTATTGTTATTTTTGTGGCTTTATATTATTATTGTTAGGTCGGCTGGGTTATATTGTGACTCCTTAGACTCCTCTATATAGAAAGAGGTTTTGTCATTTGAATCATCCAATAATTGTTCATTTATGTAATGTAAAGGAGGTTGCCCCCTCGAAGAGGCTGAATTCTAAGGCGTTGGTCTATCTTTTCTATCTTTTCTTGAGCTGGTTTCATAACATAAGATGTTGAAACATGGTTCCTGCATCCCCCCATACTGCTTCAGGTGAGACTTTAGTCCTCGCTCCTCAAATTGATGTCAGAAGGGCCAATAGTGTAGGGATTTGCTTGGCTGCTTAACATTGAACTTGGGTCAGGGCCCATTAAGCCAACATCCATGCACTCAGCTGCGGACTCTACCTAGGCTTCCTACGCACTTAGCTATAGGAGCCTCCCTTTCTCTACCTAAGCGTAGGAAGCATAGCCTTCCTAGCTTAGCTCTTGCTCAAGTCAACTAAAACTCTTCAACGTACCCAAATCTCTATCCAAATTTATCTCTAAGACTCACTAAGACTCAATTATTTATAGCTTTCCTAATACAATACCATGGCCCCTGGCTTATGGGTGGGTCTTTAAAACTAACCAAAAACAAGGGGCTAAGGCCCCTTTGACTCTATCTGTGTGCACTCTCCGCGTCCACATTTTGCAGAGACTTTACATCTTTTACAAAAAATGACTAGTTTATTCAATTCTACTCCTGGGGACCCCATCCCAATAGGCCCCTAACATAAAGATCGTGACTCTCCATTGAGTCACTCAGCTGGTTGTTCCACTTTCTGACGGAGTTCGTTGAATGCCTTGGTCAATGCCTAAAGGTCAGCGGTGCTTTTTTCTACTACTTTATGTACCTCCCGGGCGAGTTTCTCGTTGGTTTTCCCCTCTAATGCAAGTTGCATAGTCCTCTAGGTTTCCTACATGGCCTTCAAATTCTCATGAATGTTCTGTAAAAGTTGGTTGGCCTCCTCTGTCCAGGGTTAAATCATGTCTCATTGCAAGGACTGATTTTTCTGCGACTCCTAGATTTGTATCAACATCGTCTTCCCTTCCTGCAAGCACATGAGGAACTGGACTGGCACCAACGTCCACGTCATCGCACCGATCTCATCATATTGGTGTTTCACTTCCCTAGTCTCTGTGTTCAATTGTTGCAGCGTAAGATCCTCCTACAGTGTATCCCATAGGCCCATTTCCTGAGTTAATAGCTGATCGCAACCCTGAATTGCGACATCTACTTGACCCATGGACTCTTTTATAGTTGTGCATCTTTCTTCCCGAACTTCTAGCAATGTGGTTAGTTGAAGTTTGAGCTTAAGTTCGGATATCTTCATCTGGAAGTCAAAAGTGACTCACCCAACCTCTTTTTTGGCATCACACACCACAGTATCTAACTTCCTAACTTTAGTTTTGGCCTATGCATCATCTAGGATATGCAATTCTAGAACTGTTTGACATGCCTTCTCAATTACTATCTCTAGGTGTGTGCTTAGCTCTTGCATCTCCTCTTTCTCCTTTAGCGCCTACATCTTTTCCTCGTACATCTGTGCATTGGTTACTTTGCATTCCCTGAGGACCATAAGGGGGCGCTTCTCCCAGATCTGCAACTCATCTGAGACCCTTTGATGCAATGCATGGAGGGTCGAGAGTGGCATTGTGGCCACATTGATTCACAGATCCTTGATATTTTCAAGCATGGCACGGTCATCCTAGTTATCTGTTCGTAAGGATCCTTCAGGTAAGGGAATTACCCTTAATTCTATTGTTTGTTCTACTTCTAGAACACACATGCTCACTTGAGTCTGGATCGCTTGCACTGCACTTGCCTCCCCCACGCTCGCCTAGATCTACAGTTCGCGCAAATCCTTCTAGACATTGCCTAATGTCTGCATATACTATTGTTTAAAGTGTGTCCATATTTCAAATGTGGTATCATGAAACTTGTCATCGATCTCATCTAAATCACCTTATGTTAGCATGAGAGGCTCCATTTATGATTTCTTGTCTGAATTTTGCTTCTTTCACCAACCTGTGGCCACCTCTTTGGTCCACTTCTGCAATTTAAAGGGGGTGGACACCTCTTCACCCCCATCGTCACCCTGTGTAGATATCTCATGTTCATCAATGCACTGCAAGGTTGATTTGTTACTCGCTTTTGTATCGTGTGTTTCTTTCTTAGCCCATTCTTTAACAATGTGCTCCTTCGCAACATGCTCTTTCTCCACAGCTTCTTGTTTCTTTTGTTGGGTAGCCTTCTCTCGCGCAGCTGCCTGTTCTTGTTCTTTCTTCTTTTTTGCTACAGAAGCCTGTATGGAGGAGATTTATCCTACCTTGCTTGTTCTGAAATCCAACTAAGTAGGCCCATGCCATTCTGCTGGCCATCCACCGACAACCTCTTGGACATCTGTGTCGGCCACCAAGTATGGTAGCTTGTACCAATTCTCTTGAGAGTCATTCCACGCGTGGACCCAAACGTTGTGAAAGTCTACCTTAAATTTTTCGAAGGCCTTCAGCTGCTCAAATAGGTGGGATATAACCTTAGCCTCTGGTTCACAACCATGTAGATGTCTATCTCCATGAAGACCCAAAAAACCTTGGATTTTGTACTGCGTGCCACATCCTTTATCTGCCACAGTGAAGAAAAATTTGTTGCCTCAGGGAGGGTCTCATTCAACGAAGGGAGTTTATTGTCCTCCAAAAGCCTCCGTGCCACCAAAACAATTAGCAATAATAGCCAAGCATACTGGAATGGCTGGCTCTTCTCTTGTGCCTCACAATATTTGGCCAAGAATTCCTTACAGAGATATTTGGCCCAGTTATACTAGACCCCGTTTGCACATTGCATGGCTAACGATATGACTAGAGCGGGCACTTCATTCGCACAGTACTTCCTCATTATCTTGTGTACAAGGATTTATGTGGGAAATTATATTGCCTTGTCTATTGTGGAGCCGATAGAATATCCGCGCCTTTCCTTTACCACCCCGTACTTGGTCTTTATGCAGTCTACCAATTGTTTTTCTAGGGATTTACCAACAAACACCTTTGTCGGGTCCGCTCCTTTATATCGCAGCTCAATAATTATGTGAATTAAGATATCCATGATGGGGATATGCTCACCTAGTCAAAAACACCCATCATGCACTAAGGTTAGCAACAGGCGCACACATTGTGTATTGATATTGGATCAGTGAAAATGAGGGATGAACAGAATGTGTAAGAGCCCTGCCAATTGAACTCCATGAACCCATTTCATTGGTTCCAACTTTGTGACCCTTATTTCTTCATAGTATATGCGGGTCATATATTGATCTATCGCTAAATGTCGAAATTTATCCTAGTCAATGAGGTCCCAATCTTCCATCTTGAGCATTGGTATACATGTTAAGACCCTACCCTCAAAGTGAACTTTAGCTGGGAGTAGTGGCATAGAAATTGAATATTTTTTGGAATCGAGGTCTTTGGTCACCTTTTTCTGCCCTCTTGACGGAGGCACATATACCGGAAGCATAGTGATTGGTTCCGTGTCCTTGGCATCCAATTCCTCAATTCCCTGTTGGTGTTCCTATTCATCTAGCTCTAGGGGCACAAATGGCTACTTCTAGTTATCCATTTTTCCTTTCTACTGCACCTCCTGCAGATGTTTTCATGGTGAGTGGTGCACTAGTTCGACGACCGACTTATTTTGCTTTGCCTTGGAGGAAGATTGTTTAAGCATAGGAAACCTTGGCACCATAAGTATTCTTGGTCTAGCTTCAACGCCCGTAGTTTCTAGAGCGTGGGAATCAGATACCGTGGTCTCAGAACTCATAGGCTCAGATCTCTTTTCCTCAAAAGCTTAGTGCAACGTATCAGAATATTGGACTAGCCCGAGATGCTTGAACAAACTCTCCCAGTCTTCTCAGTGCGTGCAAGAAATTCTTAAGCAACAAAGTGTTTCTTGGCAAACGAACAAGACATATTTATAGAGATATTTGGATTCAAATATGACCATTCCCTCCATAATTTGGTCATAAATGCACCCTTGGCGACAGATTTTTGAAGATTTTTTCCTTAATTTCCACCTACCCGCTCCTCCTAATGGGATTTTCTCAGCCCAATCAGCGACAATGACTCCAATGACTGTTTTTGGGTTGGGTTGTGTGGCACCCTCCTCCATAGCGCAACATTCGGAGCACAGCTTCAATTGATGTTCCTTCATCAATCTTCGCGCAGTCTGCTTGCTGCCTTGCCCTCCAAATTGGGTAGTGTATTTTATAGTCCAGCACTCCCTTGCAATTGGTTGGAGCACTAAGATTGTCCTGCTACCATATAGTCATTGTGTAAGATCCCTTGTATACAGCTTCAGCTTGCTTCCATTCACTCTTCTCAGGAATGGCTCCCCATTCAGCTTCGCGAGCTGAATTGTGCCACCATCTATAATTTACTTGACAATATATGGTCCTAACCAATGCATCTATAATTTACCTAGAAATTTAGTGAACTTACTATCATATAACAACACAAGATCATTTGCCTTGAATGTGCAAAGCTTGATATGGCTACCATGCCATTCTTTTTCTCGTTCCTTTTGTACTTATTGCTAGAATCCTACCAAAAAGTGGTCTTCCTCTAACTCCATTAGCTACGCAATCCATTCCTCCAAAGCCTCGCGATCTGCCATATTTGTCAAAACCGCTATGTGCAGGCTAGGCATAATGTACTCCATGCGAACCATCACTTCGACCCCATAGACCAATCTTAACGATGTTTTTCATGTCAGCTTCTTACAAGTTGTCCTATAGGCCCATAGTACTGTAGGTATGCACACATCCCAGTCATTTCGCTACGTGTTACATACCTTTGTCAACACATTCTCCAAGATTTTGTTAAAAGCTTTGACAGTCCCATTTGCCTATGGGTGATATGGTGTACTTTTATGATGGTAGACCTGGAACTCATCTATGACGCACTAATTGTTTCATTCAAAAAGTGTGTTCACCTATCACTCATCAAAACTTTCGAGCATCCAAACCTTGTTAAGACACGTTCAAACAAGAATTTTGTTGTTGTTGTTGTTGTTGTTGTTGTACAATCCTTAACTAGTTGTGCTTCTGCCCATCTGGTCAAATAATTTGTCGCAGTGATAATGTAGCATGTGCTCGTTTTCTTTCCAGGTGGCCAAATTGGCCCAATAAAGTTGATTGCCCATTTCTCAAATGTATGTAAAGAGACCTGAAGATGTATTGGTAGTTCTTCCTTTCATGATGGTCTATTAGTCCTTTGTCATGCATCGTACGCCTTAAAATATGCTTTGGAGTCCTTGTGCAATGTTGGCCACCATAATCCTGTGAGCAAAATCTTCTGTGCAGTTGCTTTCCTAGCATAATGGCCTCCCACAGCTCACCCATGAGCTTCAGCGAGAATGTTGTCATGCTCAAAATTTGGCACATATCTTTGCAATATTTCATTTGCCCCCATTTTTGTACAGATGTCCCACGATGACCAAAAAATATGTTGCACATGTTAGCGCTCAAACCTACCTTAGGCTGAAATAAGGTAAAACTCGAGGCTACATCAAACCATGCTCAGCCTCGCAGCTAGCCCTATGAGGACAGGAGAGGGCTCTCTCCGAGTCAATCTCGGCAAAAGGTAATCAATGAGGTCGAGATGACTAAACTGATAACTAATTTTAGGCTAGGTATGAAGTACAAGGAGTTTGAAATTGATTTTCTTGAAGTTTAGTTGAATTCAAGGGAAAGGCAATTTTGGGTGCGGGGATGAGGCACAGTTTTTGCAGAGGTCTACTTGGGGCAAGGTAGGCGATTGTCTTGATGCTTTTAAAGAGAATGAATGGCTAGATCTGACTGGTGAGAAGTTAAGGAGAGAAAGAAACTTTCAAGGATTCTCCATAAACAGATGAAAACATGGAAAATCAAACAAACTTAAAGGCAGAGCATAGTAAATTATGGATTCTACCTTAACACTTCATTTGTTCAATTGCAGAAGATAAGAGAATGAAAGTGATACACATAAACAACTTACAAATACTAAAAGAAGCACACCATCAACACATAAAGCCACATGAATGCCAAATAGTGCTGCAAAACCCTGGTCTTTCTTTGCCAAAATTCAGATAAAATATGTACAATAGAGTGTCAAGCTATTCCCAAGAGTCCAACCTCTCCAACCTCTGAAAATGATTGAGAAATTACATCATATAGACCATCCTAACCCCTTCCCATGCCGCTAGGGGTCGAGCTCCTCCTTCTAGGAGTAGTTTGAACTAATTCCAAACATAGAGCTAAAAACTAGGCATCCAAACAACCTGTCTCTAAAAGAAGGGAAACTGATTCATTACATTAAATTTTTGCTATTTTGTGAATGAATCGTCTAGAATATGTAAATAAGTGCCCAAGTTACATCATGTACATCAAATTACATCAATTTGGGTCAAAAATCACATCAAGAGGTGAAACTGGTCATAACTGGCCGAAATTCTGAGCTCGAAGATGAAAATTTGACCAAAAATCTCTATGCACCGCGCGCCTGAGCTCTATGCATCGCGCACTTTTTAGCCTACTTTTGGGGCACTTTCAGGAGTCCACATTGAGCTCAGGTTGGCTTGTTAGAAAGCCCTACCTGTCTACTTTCCAACCCAAGTATAATTTTCCAATTTGGTGTCCATTTGCCCCTCCAAAAGTGCATTCTCCCAAGACTACTTCCTGTGTGTCCAAAAAGGAGCAGTGAGGTCATTTTTTGCATGTTTTTTTACCTTTTAGGGACCCAAAACTTGCCAAAATTTCTTTTCCAAGTACCAAAATTCATGATTTCTCATGAAAAATCCAAAAATTCAATCCATTTTCCATTTGGACCTCCCAATCCTATGCGTCGCGTGAGGCGCGCGGTGCACTGGGCTTGAGGCGCGTAGTGCATAGAGCCTGTGCATAGCACATTTTTGCAGGAGACCTTGGGAGGCCTTCCTGATGTCAAAATCAGGTGCAGGATAGCGCGTTGGAAAGGTATTTGAGTCTAATTTCTAACCCAACTAGAATTGTTCAATTTGGAGTTCATTTGCGTTGTCATAAATCACATCTCCCACGACTGGTCAAAATGTGCCAAATGAGGCTTCCTCAAGGAAGAGTGTTGTTGCAGTCAACGTTTGAATGCCTTCCTCAACTCCAAATTAAGCTCATGATAGTTCATTGGAAAGATCATTTTGTCTAGTTATCGTTTGACTCATAAAGAAAGTTATTTGGCCAACCAAGCTAGGAGAAAACTTGATTTTCCCAAGGTCGCTCCAGAGGTGCATCAATTCTGCCGAGGCGATTGTATTGTTGACATTTGTCTAAAACCATGACACCTGTGTCAAAAGTGAAGGAGTTTTTTATTTCTTGGCCTGTTTGGGACAAAAACCTCTCTCATGTTTCCAAAATTCATCTTTTGTTGCTTAGAAACATCATTTTAGTGAAACCTATCCCAATGTGTGAAACAAGGAATTTTGTCGAAATGAAGCGAAATGAAGGGGATAAAGGGGCTTCTAAATTCTTGGGGAAATTTTTGCAAGTAGGGAGGGATGTTAGGAAGCAGGGGAAAGTTGAATCTCATATATTGAGTGAGGGGAAGGGGTCCAAAAGGGAAAAACACAGGCCCAACCTAGAAAATTGCCAGGTTGTAGCAAGAAACTAGGGTTTGTGCAAAAATGAGGAATTTGGGGGATCTCAGTGATGGGAAGTGTTTAATAAGGTAAATTAAGGATAGGGGAATGTGTGTGAACACCAGGATACAATTTTTTTCGATGATGTTACCATCCAAGAGAAATCGCCTTCAAAACCCTAGGAGAGGGAAATGAACCTTGCCTAAGCGCAACTGAGGCATGAACAAGGTGTAAAATGACCCAATGGAACCTGAAATGAGGATAGCAACCTTCTGAATGATGATAGAATCAACTGAATAGTGACATAGACTGACATTTGGGCAACTTTGAAAGGAGTGAAAGCAAACCCTAGACCTAATCCCTAGTGACCAAATTTTGCTTGAAGACTCACTGAAATGACAAAATTTGATTTTGACACCTTAAAATCACTTGTAAGAGCATGTTTTATTACTGGACGAAGGCTGAAAAGACTGACACTAACAGCACAAACTACTAATTCTTTCTTCTGTTGATTTGTATATCCTTCAGGTCCTATCCCTGTAGTTAAGAAGTGAATAATGTTAGCAAAATGGTCATCAGCTACATGTACCACAAAGAGTTGCACGTCTGGCAACCCTTCCTCCAAATTATTGGGTTCTTCTCCTATTTCAATTCTCAACAGATGGTCAGGTCCAACATTCAACCTTCTCGGCTTCACAATTACTTCAAAATCGTACTCCTAGAATAACAAAAACCACCTGCAAATATTTCCCCCCAACAGAGGCTTGTTGAATAGGTATTTTAAGGCAGAATGATATGTATACATCTTGAAATGTCCCCTAACAGATAATGGGCACATAGAACATGGCCAACCCCTTGCACTCTGTCGTGGAATAGTTTTTCTCAACCTTTGACAAATTCCTACTTGCGAACGTTACAGGATGGTCCATTTCTACTTCGCCTGTCTATGTTAGTACTACAGCCAGCACAGTCCAAGAAGCATCCACGTGTACATGAAACTCCTTCTAGTCGGGAAATACCAAGATTGGTGCAATCACCATGTTTTCTTTTAACACATCTAAGTTGCGCTGACATTCCTCATTCCAACATAATGTCACGTCCTTTTTTAGTAGTTTTTCCATGGGTGCAGTAATTTGAGCATAGAATTTAATGGATTTTCTATAATATCCCGTATGTCTCAGCATCATGCGTGTATTCTTGTCATTTCTAGGGGCTTCCAAGTTCACAATCACAACAATCTTTGCAGGGTCCACCATAAACCCTTGCTTTCAAACTACATGACCTAGCAAGATCCCAAAAGGAACACAAAATATACATTTTTTCAAATTCAGTGCAATCTGGTCTCTTCGACATGTATCAAACATCAGGAATAGACTTGCTACATGGCATTTGACCAATCCAAACACAGTCCAATCATCAAAGTATACATCTAGAAACTTGTGAATGAATTCTTTGAATGATGTTATGACTACGCGAGAAAATACTGTAGGCGCGTTCTTTAAACCAAAAGGCATAATAGTGTACTGAAAGCAGCCCCACTCTGTTGTGAAGGTTGTTTTACTTCTATCCTCTAGTGCAATCTTGATTTGATGATACCCAGAAAACCCATCAGTAAAGGAATAGGCCTCCCACCCTTCGACATTGTCTGACACTTCATCTATAAACGGCATCGGAAATGGATCATGAACACATGCATAATTAAGCTTCTACATATCTATTGATATCCTTATTTCATCTTTTTGTTTCTTATCTTGGACTACCATCGGGCTCACCCAATCATACTCTTCAACAGGTTCTATAATGCCTACCTCTAGCATTTTATCTCTTGGAAAACCTTTTCCTTATACTTTGGATTAATGCGATAAGGCCTTTGTTTGATAGGCTTTACATCTGGCTTCAATGTGATCCTCATAATGCCCAAATCACCAAGCTTTCCCTTTAAATCTGAAAACTTAGTGGGGAATAGATCCTGGAATTCGTGAAGTAATTTAGCAAATTTGTTTACTGCAACGTCGTCCTAATAGTCTCCAACCTTCACGAACTTCGATTCTTCTTCAGTGCCAATGTTTACTTGTCTTGTTTTCAAAGGTGCAAAGATGTCTCGGTTCTCTACTTGTGATCCTTCTAGTGCAAGATGCCCTTCTGTCTCCAAAATATTGATATTCCTTGGGCCTTCTTCCTCCTCTTCAACGATCACGTTATAGCATTCCAATGTCTGGTGCATCTGGGTGCTCCAATCTGGTTGGGTCCATTCCATAGGTTCCTTCGGTGTCCTGAATATAACTGCTTTAATTTCTTGAAGAGCTTCATTGATGCTTGCAAAATCATCCTCAAAGCTAAAAGTCAATAAGAATCCTTCCTTCAATACATCACATTCTGCGGTGTCATGGCAGATCTCTGTTTCGAGATATCAGTTCAAATGGATTGTATCCAAGGTATGATAAAATATATGTACCCATTATGGTTGACGTTCCTTCCCCCATTCCTTAGTCCACTTTGTTAAGTGATCGCACAGATCATCCTTCCCATTATACTTCTTAGTCATTATTCTAATAGCATGCCTAAATCGTAACTTCATCATTCTCTTGTAATATCGCCATCCAGCAAAACTATCCTTATGCGTGCCCCACCATCGTGCAAGCATAGCATGCAGCAACAACTCCAATGCTTGAAAATGGTGGTCTTCGTGGACTTCACCCTCAAATTCATCTAGAAACATATCTACATCAGTCAAAACATCATAATAAGGTAACTTTCTTACCTCTGACGAAACGCAGCGCAGCGACTTCATCATAATATTGCATCGCAATGTAGATACTTCATGTAAGCGATTTTTCCAATGCTCTAATTCTTCATCTGAGTCAAAAGTGCAGGAACTGTCCTGGTCCCATGTGATCCGTCGATCCACTATTGGATTGATCCAATCCTGATCTCCCGTTGTTATCTTGTAGATTTGATATAGCTCATCGTCACTTTCTATGTAAGCGCAGACTGGTTCAGTATAGCGTGATCCTTCCGCAGGATTTAGTGGCACTATAACCCTTAGCGACTTTGTTTCAAACGAAATTGTCCTCTTCTTCAAATTAATGACCCCATTCATATCAATAACGTAGTCAAATCCTAGGAGTGCGGGGTAGGGACTACTGTCATCAACAATTTCGATAACTTCAAAGTCTTCTAATGCACTCGAACCTTCAATATCAACCGTTACTCCATATAATCGTCCCACAAGGATGATTTTTTGCTAATTCACCATCCTGAGGTGAATTGGAGACCACTACAATGCAGGTCTTGTTGGGTTGTGTTATATTCTTTCCACGACAATCCCATGTAGTTACTGGGGGGTTAGAGGGGGGGCGGAGCCCCCCTTTGTTGCGCTAATTGTGTAGCAGGGAGGGGTCATAGGAGGCTTGAGATGCACCCGTAACCCCACTTTATGGGATCTAGGCCAGCGCCCTGGAAAATTTTGGTTTTGGACCCTATGTTAGGTTGGGCAGACCCACCTATGGTTTTGTGCATGATTTCCGCACATGTTTTCTAGACGTGATGGTTTTTGGTTCATGGTATTGGACGCAATGGTTTTTGGTCCATGGTATTGGATGCTTTGGCATGTATAAATATGTATTGTAACATTGAAAGGAGCATAATGAAATATCAAGCTGGTAGTCCCGGTTTTGGGATCCAGGGGAAAATCTCTGTGTATATGTGTTTTATGTGTTATGCTCTCGCATTGTTTATTTTCTATGTTTTAGAATTCGTATGCAAGTAATTTCTGTATAGGGTTAAAACCTACATTTGGTATCAGAGCAATTTTGGCTTCAAGGGGACGCCTTTGTTGTTGAGGGGTTTCACTCGGGCCTGTGGTAGACCCTGTTCAGTGGGAGATCTGTGAGATCGATTCTGGTGGTGAAAGAAGACGGCGAGCAGTGGAAAGATAAAGATCGAGAAATTTAATGGTCATAGTTTTGAGTTGTGGAAACTCAAGATGCAGGATCTGTTAGTGGATAAAGATCAGTGGATCCCGGTAGATCCGGGTACTAAACCAACAAGAGTATCCAATGAAGAATGGAAGAAGTTGGATCGGAAGGCAAAGAGCACAATACAATTGCGTGTCTCAGATTCAGTATTGTTGAATGTATCAGGGGAAGCTACGGCGAAGGCTTTGTGGGACAAGTTAGGGACTTTGTACCAATCTAAGTCTCTCGTGAATAAACTATTCTTGCAGAAAAAGCTATATAACCTGAGGATGAAAGATGGAAACTCGGTGACAGAGCATCTGAATGCATCTAATACTATCATAAGTCAGTTAGCATCTTTTGATATTAAAATTTTAGATGAAGATAAGTGCATCAGTTTGTTGTGTTCTCTACCAGATTCGTGGGATAATCTGGTTATTGCAATAGGTAGCAATGAAACTACCTTGCATTTTGATGAAAAAGTCACATCCTTGCTGACGCAGGAGATGAGACAGAAAAATATGGAGAGCAATAATGGCGATGCCTTATCTGTACGAGGACAGTCCCAGAACATGAAAAAATATAAGTCATCGAGAGGGAGATCTAAATCTCCAGGAAAACCTATAAAGGTGGTGTGCTGGAAATGCGGAAAGGAAGGGCACTTCAAAAGGGACTGTAAATTTAAAGCTCTTGATAAAGGAAAGGGATCTGATGATTCTCCTTCTACAAAGGCGAAAGCCACCTCAAATGAAGGTGGGTATGTGTACTTGGCTCCTTCAAGTACACATGTAGATCACGAGGCATGGTTCATTGACTCAAGTGCATCCATTCACTTCACTCCCCATAGAGAGTGGTTCTGTAAGTATGAGAGATACGATGGTGGTGATGTCTTCTTAGGTGATGATAGGAAGGCTAGAATTGTTGGTCGCGGAAAAGTAAAGTTAAAGTTGCAAGGTGGAAGAGTTAGAACACTTCTGGGTGTTCTACATATTCCTACATTGGCCACAAATCTGATTTTTGTAAGCAAGTTGGATGATGTAGGTGTAAAAACAATGTTCGAGAAGGATACCTGTAAGATGGTTCGAGGAGCACTGGTATTGATGTGGGGACTTCGGATTGGAACTCTGTACAAGCTGAGAGGTAGCACTATTGTTGATGGGTGCAACACTTCTGTGGTTCTTGAAAGTGGAGTAGAGAATCTAGTAGTCTCTGGAGAGAAGGTTGTGTTGTGGCATCAAAGGCTTGGACATATTGGAGAGAAGGGCCTTCCAATACTTCAAGATAAACGTATCAAAGAAGGTATGAGTAATAGCTCTCTAGACTTCGATTTCTGTGAAAATTGTGTATATGGGAAGCAGAATCAGGTGAGTTTCCCCTCTGGTGGTAAGAGGGCGAAACAAATATTAGAGCTTGTGCACAGTGATGTGTTTGGACCTATGAAGGTTCCATCATTGGTTAAGTTTGTGTACTATGTATCATTTATAGATGACTTCTCAAGGAATACATGGATATGTTTCCTTAAGAAGAAATCTGAAGTCTTTGACAGGTTTAAAGATTTTAAGGCTCTAGTGGAAAACTAGACGGAGAAGAAGATAAAGGTGCTGAGGACAGATAACAGTGGAGAGTTTTGCAGTAAGGAATTTGAAGAATTATGTAAGAAGTGTGGTATAGCACCGTATAATACTACTCCATATACACCTCAGCAAAATGGAGCTGCAGAAAGAAAAAGACGTTGATGGAAAGGGCAAGAAGCATGCTCAGTGGTGCCGAGTTAGCACAGTAATTATGGGCAAAGACGGTGGAGACAACATGTTACGTGGTCAATAGATCACCTTCATCAGCATTGGAGGATAAGACTCCACAAGAGGTATGGATTGGTAAGAAGCCCTCTCTTTCACATCTGAGGGTATTTGGATGTGATGCATATGTACATGTTCCAAAAGAGAAATGAACCTAATTGGATAGTAAATCTGAAAAGTGCATCTTCATTGGGTATAAGGATGGTTTAAAGGGTTATAAGCTTTGGAACCCTGTAACAAGGAAGGTTGTGTACAACCAAGATGTGGTGTTCAGAGAGGTGAAAGATGTTATTAAACATGAAGTCCAACCAAAGGAACCTGAGAAGATAGATTTTGAGCTAAAGGAGGAAGACTCATACTCTACAGAGAGGAGGAATCAGAAGATGAAGAGCCACAAACTCCAAGCGTAAGAAGATCAGTTCAAGAAAGAAGGTAACCAGAAAGGTATAGTCCATCTTCTTTCTGTTAAAATTTTGTTTTATCTATTACTGGTGATGATCCCATAACTGTGAAGGAAGCACTGGATTCAGAGGATGGAAAACTTTGGAAAGAGGCCATGGTTGATGAAATGGCATCTTTGCACAAAAATGAGGCTTGGGATCTGGTGGAGTTGTCGGCTGGAAGGAAACCCATTGGCAGCAAATGGGTGTTCAAAAAGAAGACAAATGCAGAAGGAAAAGTGGAGAAATACAAAGCTCGGTTGGTAGCAAAAGGTTATTCCCAGGTGCTGGGAATTGATTTTGGTGAAATTTTTTCTCCTGTTGCCAAGGTAACTTATATTAGGTTACTTTTATCTGTTGTCGCTACTTTTGATTTTGAGGTAGAACAGAAGGATGTGAAGACAACATTTCTTCACAGGGATCTGGAAGAGGAGATCTACATGAAGCAACCTGAAGGCTTTGCAGTGAATGGTAAGAAAGAACTAGTATGTAAGTTAAAGAAGTCTCTATATGGGTTAAAACAGTCACCAAGGATGTGGTATCAAAAATTTGATACATTTATAAGGGGACTTGCCTTCACCAGAAGCAAAGCAGATCACTGTGTGTATTTTAAATTAATTGGTGACTATGTTATTTATCTGGTCTTGTGTGTGGATGATATGTTGCTGGTTAGAAATGACAAAGAAATTATCCAGGATTTGAATACCTAATTGTCCTCCAAATTCGACATGAAATATCTTGGTGCTGCAAACTATATTTTAGGCATGGAAATTAAAAGAGATCGTACCAAGAGGAAGAGGACATGTCCCGTGTTCCATATGCAAGTGCAGTCGGTAGCATGATGTATGCAATGGTCTATACTAGACCAGACATTACACATGCAGTGGGAGTATTGAGCAGGTTTATATCAAAACCATGGAAGGAGCATTGGACAGTAGTGAAGCAGGTTTTCAGGTATTTGTGTGGCACTAGGGATTATGGTTTATGCTACCAAGGAAGACCAGGATTGCACAGAGTGTTGGATATTCATGGTTTTGTTGATGCAGACTAGGCTAGCGATCTAGATCAGAGAAGATCTACAAGTGGGTATGTGTTTAACCTATTTGGAGGTGCAGTCAATTGGATGAGTAAGAAACAATATGTAGTGGCACTATCAATTATAGAGGTAGAATACATGGCAGCCATTGATGTAAGCAAGGAAGTAGTTTGGTTGCAGAGATTGTGTTCAAGTATGGGGTTAGTACAGGAAGCTATAAGGATAGACTGTGACAGCCAAAGTGCAATTTTCTTGGCAAAGAACCTTGCATATCATTCAAAGACAAAGCACATTGAGGTTTAGTATCACTTTGTGAGGGATATGATAGAAGACAAAAAGGTGTTGTTGGTAAAGGTGGACATTTTGAAGAATATTACAGATGCATTGACAAAATCTGTGAGCTCTGAGAAGTTCTCTTGGTGTAGAGAAACATTGGGCGTTGCAGGGCTGGATAAATGACTAAGCTCTCTTGTGGCCCCCTGTGCAAAGAAAACAACAAGTGGGAGAATGTTTGGTTGTGTTATATTCTTTCCACGACTACCCACATAGTTACCGAGGGGTTAGAAGGGGGATGGAGCCCCCCTTCATTGCGCCGATCGTGTAGCAAGTTGGGGTCACAGGTGGTTTGAGGTATACCCGTAACCCCACTTCATGGGGTTTGGGGCAGCACCTCGGAAAATTTTGGTTTTGGACCCTATATTAGGTTGGGTGAACCCACCTATGGTTTTGTACATGATTTTCGCACATGTTTTCTGGACATGATGGTTTTCGATCCATGGTATTGGACGTGATGGTTTTTGGTCCATGGTATTGGATGCTTCGGCATGTATAAATATGTATTATAACATTGAAAGGAACATAATGAAAAATCAAGCTAGTAGTCCCAATTTTGGATCCAGGGGAAAATCTCTGTGTATATGTGTTTTATGTGTTATGCTCTCGCACTATTTATTTTCTTTGTTTTAGAATTCGTATGCAGTTAATTTCTATACAAGGTTAAAACCTACAGGTCTCCCCATTCTTTCCCATGTTTGTTTCGGTAGAACATTCACATTAGATCCCATATCCAGAATGACCTAGCCCATTTCATAATCGCCTATATGCATTGTTAGCTGCATCTCACATCCTGTTGGTTCCTTATGCTTACTAATCTTTCTTACTTTGCGCTGCTCTGTAGAAGTCTTTTCCTTATTAGCGCACATGTCTATTAAGTCTTGCAATCCTTCCATAGCCTTTTTTTCACAGAGTAACTTCATACAGATCTCCAAAAATGTAGTGAGTATGGAAGGATCAACCTCTTGTGTCGCACTAATCTCTGGTGTCTTGTCCTGGCTTCCAAAGGTGGAGGCCTCAGCGAAGCTCTTCTTTGCTTCCATGAATGTTTCCTTAGCGTGATTAAGGTCAAAGGTGGCTTCTTTCTCAGGCGCTTTGCAGACCCATCTGTCTTCTTCAAACTGCTTACCTTATCTACACCATTCATCATACCACTTCGTAGTACAATATTAACGTTATGATCCTTTTTGCGGGGCTCAACCCTTATCCTTTGTATATTTTGCATAGGTTGTTGAGGCTACATTTTCTTATCTTGCATTTTAGCTTATTAACATCGGAAATTCTTTTGTGGTATGGTTGA
Organism: Pinus taeda; assembly: GCA_000404065.3. Taxonomy (NCBI): domain Eukaryota; kingdom Viridiplantae; phylum Streptophyta; class Pinopsida; order Pinales; family Pinaceae; genus Pinus; species Pinus taeda. The sequence continues at coordinate 11,297 of APFE031417845.1, read as the reverse complement.
ATTGTCTACAGTATTTACTCGAAGGGTTTGTAGGATTCGGTAAATCTCGTGTGAAGTGCCCCGAATATCCCAATTGTAGCAGATAATTTGTCCATGACCTCTAACAGCTCCTCCTCCTCCTCCTCCTCCTCGGCCTTGCAAAACCACCCCACGCTCCTCTTGCACCTTGATCTAGAGGTCTAATTTCTACATACATACAATAAGCAGGGGTTCTTTCTATCATAAAATCATAGCTTCGACAGTGGCGCTCATCATGGCCCGCAGATTTACAGAAATTACAGAACAGTTGTTGGGGTGTCTGAATGAACTTCTAAACGTAAGTGGCAGTTATTTGTCGCATGTTTCTCAGTGACTTGACAAATGGTGCACCATAGTGAAGCTCTCGTTCTTGCCTCAGCTAGGGCGTCTAGGTTTGGGGGGCTGGCCCCCTTATAAGATAGTTCGCGTATACTAGAAAATGATCTTTATCATGCCCATGGCCCTTGCACTTCAAGCACCAAACCTCTGCGTGCACTTCTGGCTTAGTCTCCTTTTCCTTCTTTAAACTCTGTAATTCTAGGTGTAGGCTCACTAAATGCAAGTGGATCTGTTGTACCGCTAGGTTTGTATCCTAAATATGTGATGCTTGTAGCCTCATCACAATCACCAAGGCTTCTGCTTGTGTTGTTATCTTCTGCTATGACAGAGCAATTCTTAAATGCAGAAAAAGTGATGTGATAAACCAGTCGCGATGCTAGTTGTTAGATATTTGCATGTTAGCCTATATGATATGGCATTTCAACCTCTGATCAAAGTCCCAAGGTGTCTCCTCAACTCTCATTAGGATCTCCTTAAATTCAATAACCGACTGCGCCTCAGATTTAGGCTTACTAAATTCTTTATTCAAAGTTGTTTGAATCTATGCTAACTATGAATGAGGATTGTGAGCACAATACTTAATGTACCAGGTTAGTGCATGATCCTACAAGGTGGTAACCAACTACGTGTCTTTATATTATCATCAGTGATTTGTTGCCTTTTCCATACATCATTCACAACAAACCAGAACTGCTCTGGATCTTCACTTCCTATGCCCATGAAGATCGGCATCTTCATTGCGTTCGCCATGTAGAATGGTGGTGGTGGAGGTGGATAGATGATGTGTTCTAGGAATACCCTGACTTATTAGTTGAAAAGTGCTTCGTGATGTAGCTTGTATCGCCCCATCGTCATCACTTGAAGGAGGTCCAATCAATGGGCTATTCTCTGGTCCTGATTCTTCACAATTTCTAAAGAATCTTCCACTTCATGTAGCTCTGAACATCAAGGTAATGGCATTATCCACTTTTCACACAACATCATCTTAATCCAAGTATTCAATGACCTGACTACTTTCCTTGCGGTCCTTTGAAGAATTTTTGTTCCACTTCGCTATTAGTTGATGTGTCTAATGCAAATTTAGTAACAAATTCTCCCAAAATTCAATCAAGCCAGTGATTGATAGCCTGCATGATCTTGTTATCGAATGTCTCTAGTCTTCGCACCAATTCTGGCATCCACACTATAGGATTGTCGAGCTTCCACCTTCCTTAACTGTCTGCCAATTTAGCTAACCACTCATATAATTCAATTGGAAAAGTACTAAATAAAATTTTGTGTACCTCTATATGCAAATACCTATTCAACCAATCCTCCTTTGACAGACATGGATTCATGTTTTCTTGAGATGCAAATTCATGAAATCTTCTAATCTAACCACTTTTCAATCTCTTTCTTAGTCGGATTGCAGTGATGCAACATCACACATATATTTAAGAAGATCTTGATCCTGGCAACGAAACCATTTGTTGTCTTAGGGTGTCTTGACCTGGGTTCAGAGTTAGTTGCACCAACCAACAAAACCATACACTGCAGTCCCTTTCAGAAACAACCCACGTAGCGTAGGTTGCAATCTCACCCGAAGAAGTATTGGGGAATGCAAGAACCAAATTTATGCATCCAGAGACTATTGTGATGTCTTCCAACGCCTTAGATCTGCCTCCACATAAATCGATAGACTTCTAGGGCTCATTACTGTAACTAAGTTAAAGTTGTCTTCAAACCTTCATGAAGGTCCATGATCAATCTTTGTGGACCTTAAATAGTTGATTCACCTACTTTCGCACATCAAAAAGTTATCCTAGATTGGATTTCACGTAGATCTACTTAATTCATTAGAAAACATAAGAGAAATAGATTCTAACTTCAGGGAAGTGGATAACCATTCATTTCATATATTATTAAGATAGATTTAGTGAATTCACATAGCATTCATTCAATATTTCAGAAAACATAGCATTAATCAAAAACATATGCAATGGAAATACTCAATAGTTCTTCAAAAAGTTGTCTTTATTGATATTCAATTCAACGCTTACAGCTCTTCTTACCCTACACACACAGCTGTAGGGGTTCGCACACTCAGCTGTGGACTCTACTCAAGCTTCATGCACACTCAGCTGCAAGGGCTTCTGTTTCTCTACATAAGTGCAGGAATCAGAGCCTTCCTGCCTTAGCCCTTGCTCAAGACAACCAAAACTCTTCAACGTACCCAAATCTCTATCCAAAGTTATCTCTAAGACTCGCTAAGATTTAGCTACTTATAGCTTTCCTAATATGCTACCATGGCCCCTGGTTCATGGGTGGGTCTTCAAACCGACCAAAAACAAGGGGCTAAGGCCCCTTTGACTCTATCTATCTATGTGCTCTACGTCCACATTTCGTGGATACTTTGCATCTTTTACAAAATTCTTTTACAAAAAATGACTAGTTTATTCAATTCTACTCCTAGGGACCCCATCTCAACTGTCTAAGAAAACACATCTCAGAAGAATCATCATCAGGGATCCTCAACTACTACTTGGGAGAATCCCCATTGGGAAGCCTCAGCAACCACTTAGAATCCACATACAATAGGAGGGATGTCACTTATCAAGAGATGTAGGGACCATGCTTATCCTATTGTCTTAGTTGATCTTCCCCATCTTGACCCTTAATGATCAAGTGGTAGAACACCTGCATATCTAGCTTGAATGGGATGCCACTTACCATATTCTATAAGGATTGCACCTAACTCAAGCAATCAACACCCATTAGCCAGATGGGTTTAAAATTGGATTCCAACTAGGGTATACTCTGTCAATACCAAAGATAGACAATAAGCAGGACACGACTTACCAGAGGTAAGAATCATAGACTATCATATTACTCGACAATAGGCAGGATGTGACTTACCAAGAGGTAAGGATCACAAACTATCATATTACTCGACAATAGGTAGGATGTGACTTACCAAGAGGTAAGTATCACAAACTATCCTATTGTCTAAAGTTTCATTAACCCGAGGAGCTCTAAGGCTCAAGTCCTCACCCTGGGAGCTCAGACATGGGGGAAGAGCATAGTTCAGTTTCCTCGATCAACCGATACCCTTACCCAGGAGGGTCACATCCATAACCTAAGATGCTCTCTTAATATTAGGAAATGTGATGGAACACCATTACTTCTCTCTACAACATATCAAAATGCTAATATCTGGCACTGGCTCAAACAACTTCCTAAAGAGTTCAACCACACTACCTTATGCAGTATTTTCGAGCATCAATCCTTTGTTTTCCTATTCATATAGGACATCAAATCAAATATTATGTTAGATAAAATGCATGACATGAAGAAAATAATACATATTCATCTTTTCTACCTCTCACATTGTAACAATCCCAGGTTAAAATTTCATGTAATAAAGTTAATAAAGGAAAAATAAGACCAAGGTCATGGGACACATATTCCAAGTTGAATGTTGGGAAAAACATCTTAGTGGGAATCACTTGTTGTGTATTATGGCTAAGGGGAAATTGGCAAAGGCAATGGTGAAGGCTTTAAGGAAAAAAGGCATTATTGGTATTTTATTTATGAAAATAAAGGAAAATAGGAGAAAAGAGAGGTGGAAGGTCACAGGTTGCATGTGAGAAGGAAATTGAAGGAAAAATGAAGGGAAATTAAGGAAAATCAAGAAATTAGAGGAATCAATAATAAAAAGACATCGGAGCATCATTTGGGAGCCTTTTCTTCAGTTTAGTTTTGGAATTAGTCTTAAAGAGGAGAAGAGAACCAAGAGGAGCAGGTAAACAAGGAAAGCAAAGGAAGTACAGGGAAAGAAAAGGAAAGTAAGGATAAAGCAAGGAAAGGTTAGATCAAGTAGCTTTAGCGGGAATACTTGTAGGTAACAGGTTGCATGTGTGATTTACTAGCTATCTTTGGCATGCATGGTAAATGCATGTGTGTATTTGGTTTCTTTTTTGTCATTGGCATGGGATTTTTAGGTTTCGACGGTGGTTTTAGCCTTGCATTTCCATTTTTGGATAATCGTGGTGTCACGGGATTCTTTCTTGGGTGAGATTTGGATTTATGGAAGGTTTTGGATCAAGGTGAGGTGGTTTCAAGAAAATCCCAAGGGTTTGGGGTGGAGATGGGTTTCTCCGGGAAGACCTCAACAAGTGGGTGGAGATAGGAAAATTCCTCAAGGGATGCTAAAGGAATTTTGAGGAATCCAAGCTTGGTTTGGTTTTGTGATCTTGGGTCTGATTTAGGTGAGATCACAGTATGGTGAGGGTGGAGGTGGTTTAACCTCTGAATTCCCTTGGTTGTTTATAGATTGGTTTATCCCATGAGATCCCACATTCATTCTTGGAATATGCCACGGGGTTGGTTGGATGAAAGAAAGATTTGGTTCAACCCAATCTATGGCTGGGTCGTACATGGAAGTCCCTAACTTTGTTGGATTTTGGATATGGTTAAAAAGAGCTAATTTTCTCTTGTCCTTGATGAGTAATTGTGCTTTTTGTTATGTGGATTTAATGGTTGTTCTATCATTGTTATATATCTAATTATATGTTGGTTATAAGGATGGTTATATGACAAATCTAAGTATGGCTCTTATCACATTTTAATTAATGAATGTCTGGTTAATGAATGCATGACCTAATTGGTGTTATGATAGCTATTGTGAGAAGGCATTGGTCCTTCTTGCTAAACATCATACAAGTTTCAAATCCCTATGTTCAGATATGCATTCATGAGCTATAGGTTGCATGTTTACCATGTGTTTGAAAAAATTATTATCATGGTTGGGAGGGGTCAGGTCAAATCCTTGTTTAACTTTTGGTTTAGAAGCTTTGTTCCTATGTTATTTATCATTTCTGGAAGTTTCACTGAGTTTTGGTCAGAGGCTTGAGTCCTAGCCTTGAAAACATGGCTCATAATTTAGAGTTGTTGGCACATAACTAATTGGAAAATTCCATAGTTTCTGGGAAGCAGGCCTATGGGAGTGACTGGAGGCTTACAATCGCTTGGAGGCCTTGTCAAGGGAGTGAATAAGAATGTAGATTAGTGAAAAGGAAAGTTATCTCAGGGGTTGGGTAGCTCCTGAAGGTCCTATAACACCTGTGGGAAGTCATTAAAGTCTTAAGTTGTTGACTCCATTTCCTTAAGGTCATGTAGGAGCTTCAGTCTTATCATAATGACCCTCAACTCATGTTTACTCCAGCAAAACTGGTGAAAGTGGCTAAATGTGGGAGGAGTCGGTTAAAGGGTGGTATCAAAGAGGGTTGTGCTCTCTTTGGGTAAAATCTGATGTTGTTAAGGTTATGTTTTTCATGCATGGGTACATGGTATATAGTTGGTATGGTCATACATGATGTTGTTATATTAATATGATCATGATTATATATGAATCATGCTAATGTGGGTTGGTTTTGTAGACGAGATAAGCCTCCCCTAAGTGTCATAAGATATGGTTTTGATTTTGCTATCTATTTGGTTTATATGACATGGCCTACTTGCAGGAAGAAGAGAATCAGAGATGAAGACAAAAATGGTAGACTACAGTTCCCGTGACTCTCCCTACATATCATTTGGGAAGTAAGAAGATGAGTACTCTCCTAGTATAGTAGATACATTGAGGAGTTTGAGGGTAAAGATCATAAGTTGCAAAGCGGAAAATTACATGTTGGTTGAGGCTCAGGAAATAATTCAAAGGCCCATGAAAGGCAGATAGAAGTCAATGTAGTAGTTCTTCAGAGCTTGTCATATTTGCAGAGATAAGGACAGTTGAGTATCAGTCAAGAGTAGGAATAGAAAACCATTTGAGCCTATGGTAACAGGTCTCGTTCTGGATATAGGTTGGATAGATGGGATACAGTCAAAGGTGATAGATCACTAGATACACTTGACAGGAGGAATGGTATGTATGCGCCTAATTCTAGTTCCTCATCCATGGCACATTATCACCATCATCACCATCATCATCCTTATACGAGGATTGAGTACTTTCCTAAGGAGTTCAAGAAATTCAAGCCTCCTACATTCAATGGAGAGATGAAAAAGTCAGACGATGCAATGGCATGGTTGCTTGGGATGAAGAAATTATTTAGATTGCATAACAATTCAGATAACATGAAAGCCAAAATAGCCACCTTCAACCTCAAAGGGAAAGAAGATATTTGGTTGGATGATGTGAATAATGTCAAGGGTATTCAAGAAGAAGAGTTTATTTAGGATGATTTCGAGGGACTCTTCAAGAAATACCTATCAGACAGGTATTATGATGGCATAACTAAGGAATTTTATGAGTTGCATATGGGTTCTATGACAGATGATGAGTATATTAGCAGGTTCCTGGATTTTGTTGTAGAGATTGCAACAAGATGATGGAGCTTAGTGAAAAGAGTCGCCTTCACTAAGTGGGCCCGCAAGCAAATTATGGCGCAAAGTCTATTTCTAGACTATGTCTATTTTTAGACATATGGATCATGTCTATGAGTTGCAGGATGTTGTTTATGGATGCTTGGTCAAGTTGGCAAAAATAGATGGACTTCTATTTTTAGACAACAGCGGTGACACTATCAAGTCTAATTATAGAGCAGTCAAATATAATTAGCTTATAATAATATTTAGACTATAAACTTTATCTTATTCTCTTGGAGCACTTTAGTTTGAGCTACAAATGTGGCACATGTAGCTATCAGAAGGAAATACACTTTATTTTTGGGTCAGTTGAGTTGTTCCATGCATGACTTCAGTTAGAACTCAATCAGTTGAGTTTGGTGGAGTTGATTGTGGAGTTGATCGAGTTGTGTTCAGTTTGACTTGGTTAAACTAGTTGTAATTAGTTTAACTGCAAATAGACTAATGATGAGTTGTTAAAATATTTATTAACTCATAATGCAACTAAATAATACATCAATTAACTCAGTTGCATGCAGTGCATGTTCAGTTCAGCAGGGACAGGTGTTATAGGATCAGATTGCTATCAGTTGTGACTATAGTTGTGCATGAGGATTTGCACAATCAATGGGATTGAGTTATGCCAATGAGAATTGGCCAATACCAAGTGATTATAGCCTCTACTCATGTGATTTCCAGTGTGATTTATTTTCCAAGGTTAAATAGAACTTGGAACGAGTTTATAATTAATCCATTCTTGAGCAGGTATTGAGTAGTGGAGGCACGCAAGCAATGGAATAGATTTGGAGATAAGATTTGAGCTGTATTGTGTGTAACAGGTGGAGATAGTGTTGGATACTTGTGAGAAGTATTGACTATTGTAATGTTACATGTTCTCAACCATTAATATACAAATAGTGTGGGGTTTTCAGTTATAAGCTTTCCCCGGGTTACATACTGTGTTAATGTGTGCATGATCTTGATGTTTTATTGCTATTGATGCTGCTATATTGATGATCAATGTAGAGGAGCTTATGTATTGTGTATGTATTCTGAAATAGTACATGATCAGGATAATCTCCATTGAATATGTGTTTATTATTCAAATTTTCTACATGGTATCAGAGCGGTTGATCATCAGATCTACTATTCAGGAAGTGTTTACATTCTATTTCTTCAAGCAGAGTCTATAATCGGGCCAGGTAGCCTCTGGATTCATCCTTCCTTTGGAAGGTGATATATCCGGTGAATGCCCATATAGTCAATCTCTGTACAAGAAATATTTTTTTCTCACGAATCTTAGATCCGAGGCGGTTGAGTTTGGATCTGGTGGAATTCGAATTTGCAGCAGTGTTTTCTTGGTGTCAACGAGGCAATGTCTTTCAACGGATTACGATTGGAGTATGCTCTTGAGGGAAACTCAAACTATATTGCATGGAAGGATAGGATGGAGGCAGTATTGGATGATAACAGGCTGAAGGAGTTCATAGAGACGGATGTCCCTAAGCCTACTGATGCTACTCAAGCTGATGCTTGGCAAAAGAAGACCGCAAAATGTCAAAGGATTCTATTGGAGGGCGTGAAGGATCACATTGTGTCCAGCCTGCATGGAAAGAATTCTCCATATCTGATGTGGAAGGCTTTAACAGATCTATTCCAAAGCAAGAGCGATCAGAGGAAGTTGGTGCTCAAAGATAAACTCAGAAACATCAAATGCGAGAAGGGTGACATTATGCCCAATTATCTCACGAAGTTCACTCAGTGTCGAGATGAGCTAGGAAGTGTGGGGGTTACTGTCCATGATGAGGACTTGGTGAGCTTGGCTCTCCTTGGTCTTCTGAAGAGTTGGCATTCCTATCAGGACTCTGTCAATGGTCGGGAGAAATTGCCAGGATGGGAAAGACTGTGGTCAGATCTTGTGCATGAGGAGATCAGGTGGAGTACCAAGGACGGATCTTCATCAAAGGGAGTTGATGAAGAAAATTGCGCTTTGGCTGCTAAAGCAAAGAAAGGGAAGAGCAATAAAGCTTCTCAGTCTAGTGCGAAAGGTAAGAAGCAGGACATGTCCAAGGTGAAGTGTTTTCATTGTCACTAGCACGGACACTATGCCACTAATTGTCCGCAGAAGAAGAAGAACAAGCAAGCTACTGGATCTGCAGCAGGAGAGGCTCTAGCCTCATAGTTTGAGCTTGATTTTTCATTGATCGCATGCTTGGTTTCAAGTGTGATGGGATCGGTGTGGTTATTGGACAGTGGCGCATCTTTTCACATGACGTGAGATAGAGATTTGTTTTATGATCTCGAGGACAAAGATCTTGGAGTGCACATCGAGATGGGTGATGATGGTAGATACAGTGCGACCGGTATTGATACCATTTCCTTTGAGAGGGAGTCTGGTAAACCTTCGTATTGAAGGAAGTCATGCATGTTCCAGGAGTGAAGAAGAATCTTATCTCTGTGGCGATGTTAGAAGACAAGGGGTATGATGTTGTTTTCAGCAAGGGAAAAGCTTTCC